>JAVDPK010002416.1:72373-106640 GCA_034780415.1 Cichlasoma orientale
GCGGAGTTACGGTAAAAAGCCAGCTGATCAAAGTCCCTTTGATCGGTGATACGCTATGTCTTAATCAGCTGTTCGTGGCTAGTAAGAGCAGGAAACCGGCGCCAGCGACGATCGCCTGGCGTAAGCCGTGTTACAGGCACCGTTCGGAAAAAAGCGATAATTAAAAATTAAATAATCCTTCTGCGTACCATCTTTCTTTGTAAATATCTCATGTTACAACACCTGGACACCTGCGGCTTATATTCAGGTACGCTCAAGAGTCCGGAATTTACTTTAGTTAATGTTGTGGAGGTACTTTTGCAACCCACAGTTGTTAGTTTTAACTCAAATCATGATTTTCCCCCCCCCTTTGTTGTTTAAACTCAAAAGCACAACATCCAACTGAGCAGTTCCCAGAAAATAGGAAGGATTTGAGGAGTGTTATCAATGACTTTGCTGAACACAAGGTTAAAAGATGAAGTTCTGATGAGTGAGTAGTTTGTCTGTTTTTGTTTTTTTGTGTAAATGATTGAAACATTGGTACCACTTATGTGTTGAAAAAATGTATTCATACTGTAATATGTTTGCATGATATATCTAGAAGCTGATCTCTTGGAAATGATTGTTAAATGAGGAATTCCATAAATGAGTGTGCTTGTTGGATACTTGTGGTTAATGAGCGTCTCTCATTTGTTCCATGCTTATAGGCATTTTTTTTATATTACTCTAGCTCTTAGCCTAGTTGAAGAAGATGGTTTGAGTTTATAGCATACGCTTAAATAAATCTGTCCATTCCTTGACCCAGTCAGGTCTGCCCTGACCTGACTGTGGTGGCTGTCCACAATGTTGTTCAAAAGCTGGAACGATGTTATTGATATTATTGATTACTGAGAGAGAGAGAAAGAGAGAGAGAGAGAGAGAGAGAGAGAGAGAGAGAGAGAGAGAGAGAGAGAGAGAGAGTGTGAGATGTAGTGTTTTCTCTGTGGCAGTAAGGGTCCAAAAAAATATCTGCCCCAGGGCCATCACAGAGTTGTTACGCCTCTGTTTAAACTAAACTATAACTGAAAACAAAGCCTAAAAATAAGTCAACCCTGACTTTTTGCTTCACATGGGACACGAACTGCTGGTGTCTCCTAGGAGAGAGTCTTGTGCTTTACCCATTCATCCACCCTAACCTCCTCCCTATACCAACACTTTTCCCTTTTTATACCACCTTATCTGACTTCATGAAGCCTTCTGCCTTGAGGCTTTCTGGCAGAAACCCTAAGGGCAAACTTCACCCACTAGCAGAAAGCTGACCAATGGAAAGAAGTTTCTTTTTGTTCTCTGTTCTTGTGTTAGTGTATTTATGTGATGTTCAAACATATGGAATGCAATTATCAACCACAATATTTTGTATTATTCATGGGTTTCAAGTGCTGTGGGCCAGTCTGTGATCTCAAATGTGGTTTTCTCTGTATTGGAAGAAAAAGAAACCAATCCCACACTGGGACAATAAATACAAGTTTTTGAGGCCTGAGGTTGTTTCCTATCAAAAGGTAGCAAGCGTTTCCTCTTTTTTTCATGATTCACACATGATTTCATGTGTGTGAAATAGAACATTGAATTGACCAAGGAACTAAATTATGTTCCTTGTCCAATTTTTAGATTAAATCAGATTAAAAGGTTGCTGTTTTTATTGTTTTTCCATTGTTTGTTCTTAGTGTGGAAGCTGTCTACTCTTCCTTTAGGGAGCAAAGTTTTCAGAGAGTTGATTGAGACTTGACAAAAGGAAAAGGAAGTACCTAGCACCACAGTCCCTTTCAGGGAACCATCTCCAATAAAACTTTGATATTGTGGCAGACTACATGTGTGCTTTTTATAGCAAAAAGGAAGATAAAAGTTTGGGGGTTTTAAAAGGTATTTTTTTGGAATAAGAAAAATAAAAGTGTTAAACTTGAATTACAAAGGCTTTATTCATAACAGGATTACCATCGGTGTAAGTGCTGTAAAAAACCTCATCAGCCTTGCCAAAATAATGCATGATAAAAACCATTATGTTTCTATAACATTACCCTTCCATTAGTGTTAGTAGTTCCCCAATGCAGGTGGAAATCCTGACTTTTCATACCTTGAAAAAAATTACAAGGAGAGGTTTGAGGGTAAGATTAATCCATTAAAAGCATGTTCATTCTTAAATGATTATAAAAAAAATGAAATGAATACTATGAATATTTAAAGATGTGGGGAAAAGAAGCAGAAAGCGTTTAAAGAACAGTGAGTGCATGGGAACATAATGTGTTTCTCTCTGTGTGGATGATGCAAACAGCAGAAAATTGTGATAGATTAAAGGTAATGCACTTTCTGAATTCAAATCTTAATATGAACCTATAATTACCTAATACAAGTACCTTTCATTTTATACTTTTCACTAATGTTTTATATAGTACTGAATTTAGTAAATTTACTGCACTTTTTTTACACTTCGATAAGAAAGTAAGTGCTTTCTTACTACAAGCCTCATTCACCCATTCACACACATTCATACATGCGCTTATTTTTCTATGCCGCACTCCGATGAATAACTCGGGGTTCAGTATCTTGCCCAAGGATACTTCAAAATGCAGACTACGGGAGCTGGGAATCAAACCACCGACCTGATGGTAAACAACCCGCTCTGCCTGTCACAGCGCCACAACCTGAAAAAGAAAAGGCTAAAAAGGTCACTTTGAATTTAGAGGAAATGCAATTACATACCAAGATGTCACATATAAGGTTCAGATTAATTATTCCTGTTAATGATGTATGTTTTTGTAGACCGAATACTGAATCAACTTCATACCTTATCCAGATGTGCAGCAAATATTTCCCCCCTCAGAAACCATTGTAATGACCTGCATGTAGCCTAGTAGTAGAGGGCAGAAACATGCCTGATTCTTTAATAGCCAGCCAGTGTCTACCTGGCCCTAACAGAGCTCGCTTTCCTGCAGCAAACCGATCGAGGGAGCTGGAGTTTCCCCACCCACAATGCATCATCGCTGCAAACCCATCTCTAGCATGCCTGTATCCTGGTCGTCAATGGAAGCTGTTGCCGCATAGAAGCTCTTGTAAATCTCATATTTTACACCGTGATAATGGTGAAGTACTGAAGGTTAAATGCATCCTGCATTATTGTAATCAGACTTTAAGCGGGACGGGCCTTGCACCATGTCATCCAACGATCAAGGTGAGTAATTTCAGATTTTGTCGATAGGGCTAAGTTAGCCGTAGAGCTAAGTAAAGCTAACTTAGCTAGTTCCTACTATCAACACACGGCTGTTCTGAGGGTAGGCCGCATGCTGGCTATCAGCTAAACCAGCTTTACAACGAAAACGAAAATAAGAAGACCAAAATACCTGACACAGAATTGAATAAATAGGTTTAAGTGAGTAAGACACTAGCTGTGCAGAATTTCCGCAACCCAAGTGAATAAATTTAACGCAAAATCGAGCGCTGACGCTAGCGTTTTATTTTCTGGCCTGCATTTGCTAACGTTATTAGCAAATACGCTCGCTACCAAGCTGGTACCTGGTGGGGTAAAAAAACGCTTTATTCCTGGATATCTGGGGTTAATGTGAAACAAAGCAGGTGTCCTATTTGCTACAACGTTTTTCCTGAATTTTTAAAGCCGATATAATGGTCCTATAATGACTGGGTTTTTTTGTTTTCGCCGCAGCAGTGCTTGTATCGACAGCTAATTTTGGTGGCTCAAGGCAAGTGTCGTGAAACACAACAACAAGCTCTGTTATGGTTGATTAACTCTGTTAACGTACCTAACTACCCACAAGGTGCCTGTTATTATTCTCTGGCTTTATCGCCAGGATTGGCGCTAAACTCACAACTGCATATGTCTATAAGGGCACTATGACGCAGTTAACGGATGCGTATATCCCCACAGTGGTTCCTACATTGTGTTTGAATAGTATTGCGTTGTAGAGGCCATCTTAAGGCGCCACTTACTATAAAAGTCCATATATGTGATCACAAGAGGTAAAGTTCATCCACCAGGCCGGTGAACACTTTACTAAAAGTGGCATCATTTGGATGTTGGATGTGAATGTGACTGCAAGACCAGACTGACCAATGGCTTTGTCTCAAAGTAAGACCCTTTCAGAGATTGCAGGAAAAAAAAATCTAATGGTGTATTTGGTAGCACAAATAAACCCGTACAGTTAAATATTTCACACAACAGTTGTGATCACATTTTTCTGCACATCAGTTTACTCAGTGGCTTGACACTACATTTAGCACAGGAGGCATACTGCCTTGGATAAAGTAAGTGAAGGGCTACACACTGGATGACTGAATTGCAGCCAGTAATGAAAATATTACCAAGGAAGTACTATAATGACATTTAAATTAGACTGTCTTGCCAAACATCTGATAATGCACCAGAAACACATTGCATTGGGATTGAGTTGGACAGCAGTAAAGACCCACTGCAGTCATTTGACATGAGTTTTCTTAGCAAAATTCAGCTTTTGTATTTTTTTTTTCTTCTTAAGGGCTATTTTGTTTGTGTTTGTGGGCCAACGATGGCTGTATTTTTGCCCTTCTCTCTACCTTCAGCAAGTAGTTACACTTGTAAATCTTATTTTGATTGCCCTTTCTACCAGCAAAAGCATACTGCAATGCTGTGGCCTTTCTCTTGGTCAAGTTCATATGCTAAATTAAACAGTTATTTCTCTGCACCTCATGAATGCAGAGACTTTATTTGGCATAACTTCAAGGCCAAATTTAAGAGTTTGTGAGTCGTGCCTGTAGGAGTCCATTAAACAACTGAATTATGCATAATTAATTGTGTATACTGATGGCTGTCAACTGTACAACAGTTCTGCTTTTGAAATTCGTACAAGGCAGGGCTGCTTTTCCAAGATGTTCTTTAAATATGGCACCTTTATCGGTCTGTTGCGTCAGAGTAGAAAGCACAGAGACAGAATAATTAGACCAGAGGAGACTGAATTATTAGACAGACCAGATTCATGAGCCCATTTTAAAGCTGCTAATTTGCTCTTTCAGTAGAAGAACTTTTGCCGGAACAGGAAATGTGCAAATGTAAAAATTAAAATTGATGATGGATGAATTAAATTTTGCTGCATTATTTTCAGGGTCTTGATGTAGTGCAGGCTAGCTCACACAGTTATTCATCTCTTAGCACACTGCCTGTGGAAACCTGAATGTCATCTCTTGTGTGTGTTTGTGTGACACATGCTGCTTGCAACAGTTGCTAGGTACTTCCTTGCACAAGCTCCTCTCACTGGACCACAAGTTGCCATAGACTTTAGCACTGTAGTAAGGTCTGTGAATGGTCTACAGTCTACGAGTGACAGTTCATTGTGAAACTTGTTTTTAATGGTTGGTTGTGTTGCTGTTGGCCAACATGCTTCCATTTGCTTTATCTTTATTAATTATTGGAATATTGTGGAGGGAAAGACATGATGTGTTACTTCATTCAGTTTGAATACTCTGAAAGTGCAAAGCATTCTCGCTACAGATACACTCTGCTTCCTACTGTCAGCAGTGACTCCACTATGCAGTGTAATTTTAAACACTTCACTGATAAAACAGAAAATTATTCTGAATTACATCATGTAATTTGCCAGATAAAAGTTCACGCTCAGCTGTCTGTCAGGGAGCACGCAGTCTCAGTCATGAGGATGGTTGGCTCAAGATGGGTAAAGACATGAAAAGTTCATGGATGCAGAAGAACGCCTGTGAGCTAAACTCAATATTTAAATCGCAATTAAATTACCTGAGCCTCTCCCAGTTTTGTTGAAGTCAATAGAGCGGAGCACATCTTTATATCCACCCATCCTACAATTAAACTAGATTGCAATTTTCTTGGCTGAGACATTTTTTTCCGTTAATAAGTGTGACCTGCCAATACCAATTTTGCCAATCCTGACTATAATTGACAGCATATGCAAACAAAAAAATCTATTTTTTCTTCAATGCAAAATTATTAAACTACTTGAAAATTATTAAACGTTACCATTTCTCACAAACTACAATAAGTACAGTAAGATAAGGATTATCTTTCCCTTAAAAACAAAAACACCCCTCTCATAATATATTGCGCTGTTACTGGAAGGAGGAATTAACTGAATATGAGTTGCTGTACATCCACCTTTACCTGACATATTTCATCTTAACCAAACAAAGGCAGGTGCAGCAGAGTTATATAACAAAGCATATGCCAGTTACTTAGTTCATTTTCCAGTATGTTTGTAACTTTACTAGATAACAGGACATTGAACCTTCTCTCTTTTTAACTCATCTTTATGATTTTCCTTGTAACTGCTTTTCCTTTGTTAGCGTATTTTAAATGTCCATGTTCAGCTGGGTGAAGGGATTTAAGTGTCTGATTATGTTTATTGTTAGGAAAGTTTTTCTGCTCGTTCCCCACAGTTTACTTTGAACCTTGTGTTTTCACTCACACTGAAGAGCTTTTATGCTAATGGTATGTTAGCATATGGCATATGACTATTTGCCTACGCTGCTGTGTGCGTGTTGCGCCTGCATAAAACAGGCTTGCTGGTAATTGGACATGTGGGAGGCAGATTGTCCAGTCGCCAGTCAGGGCCACAAATGCTGAAAATCATCTGATTCTGGTCCCTGGCCGGTCATTCATCGCATTTCTAATTTAAACAATTCCAGTTTGTCAGCATTGTGAGCATTCCTCCCTGTTTTGATCATATGATGTCTGATTTTTAGGGAATCAAGGGTTGCCTTTTCCCTCATCTGCTGTGTAGTGATGTTCGCTTGAGTAGAATTAGCCTGACAGATACAATGTAGTGGCAAGTTTGGAAAACCTGCTAAAATTGGGTGCATGTAATGGCCTAAGGTGTGCTGTTGATCTACATCAACGATCAAGCAAAAGGAGGCAGGATGGCAGATACAGGAAAAAAAAAAAGATTGCTCAGAGAATTAGAATTACATTTTTTTGACAATTTTTAAATGATACCCAGCAGCTATGGGTAGGGGTTCAGCGATGTAGTTAAAAAAAAATTTTATGATGATATTTTGAGATAAAATCAAGATTCATGTTCTCAATCGCAGTTCTCCCCCCAGACTTAGGTGAACCCACATAATTTAATCTCTGCGTCCTTTTTTTTTCCCTGATTTTATTCAAAAAGTTCTGATTGGTTAATATCGCAGCTGCTTTAACATTCTTTGAGCATGTTGCTCCAGTGCACAGTTGTATCAAGGCCTGGAAAGTTTGGACAGCACTGTTATTGATTTAATGGAGTTTAAATCTGCACCAGCTCTAGCCATTTTTAACCAGAAGCTAAAACTGTGATGTTGACCGCTGCCTTTAACTAATCAGCTAACTGTGCCCTTATGTTGGCACTGTACTTTGCACTCCTGTTTGTTTATTTACTTTTGTAGCTGACTAAAACTTGGGAAAAAGTAATTGTGCAAGAGGATAACATATGTTTTGTCCATGTGTTCCTGAAGTCTTTATTATGCACAGTGTTTATTGGACACTTAACTTTAGCTAAATGTGATTGTGTTGGTGATTTCAGTGCGTCTTTGTGATGCACTGAATAGGCTCACTTTCATGGATGTCTGAGTTGACATTAGATGATTCATGTTAGTAACCATTGCATTGTTTTTCTTGGCCTTCATCATAGTGCAGTTGCTGCACAGAAGCAACTCTAGAGCACTCTTTGCATTTGATTTCTTCTTGGATAACTTGCCCTAAATCCAAAATATTTTCAAACAACAGCTTCACTGATCCACTTTGAGGGGCAAGCTCTTCACCTCCTGCTGTGCCAGACATTTGAATTTTGTTGTATTTCTATCTTTTAATGTAATAATACTCATTCAGACTAGTCTAGGAGAACTCAAGCTTCGTGGTGCAGAGAACAGGTGTGATTGGCACGTGCAGGCACATGGTCAGGCACTGATTTAGAGTGTGCTTGATTTGCTTCTGCTTTGCGTTCCATTGGGGGAGCACGCGTTTTCAGTGTCGCTTGATCAATTTCATTTAATTGTGGGAAGCCAAAGGCTGATTGAGATTAAAATTCAATTAATTGTACAGCCCTATTCCATAATGTTAGGAGGGCTTTACATATCAAAGGAATTTCCCAACTTTGGGATAAATAAAGTATAGCTTCTCAAAAGTACCAGCTTCCTGCCAAACATTTGAATACTAATTTAGTTCCTGATGGATACTTTAAAATATTTTGATTTACTTCAAATCAGCTTAAACACGATGTTGGAGAAACATGCCCATCTGTATTAGTCCTGCCAAGACATAAATAAATGTGTGGCCTGACGCAAAACTGAGATGTTGTATCAGTAGAAAACAGACACAAATCTTCAGTGTTTTTGATCAATATTATCAAAGTAATGCATGAATGAATGTATTAGTTGCACTGGCAGGGAGGCTCCTCCATGTATACCAGATGCATATTTACACTAAAACAAGCAGTGTTGTCAGAATAAAAGATTAAAAAAAAAAAATATATATATATATATATATATATATATATATATAAAATTTTTACTTTTTTTGTCATTAGGCAGTTATGTAAGCCAGTGTCAAATTCTCCAAATCATGTTGATAATGAAAATATACTTCCTGATCAAGTCTGTTTTTTGGTTATCTTTTCATGGAGTCATTTTATCCAGCTTAATGTGTAACAAAGTGATTGATTAAATCTCACTGATGCCATACATGATTTGGTCTTAACAGATCTGTGCAAATGATGAAATAGCGGCCACGGCCAGTATCCTGCTTGCTACATATTCCAAATCCTCGAGGAAGCCTTCTGCCAGAATATTGATTTGCTCTTGTGAGAGTTAATCTGTAAGCACAACTGTCTTTCTTTTGCAGATTTTGACTTTGATGAATATGACAAACCCGGTGCTGAGCGGTCACGCAGGCGGAGAGGTGAAAATGATGATCTTGAGAGGTAAATTATTGTATCTTGTTTCCATGTCTTTACAGGAATAGTCGTTTGCTGTATTAAATGGTACAACCTGCTGCTACCATTGAAATTTGTGTCATGGATTTTAGCCCATGTTTCAAAGCTGTTACACCCCTTGTATTGGTGAAAAGGCAACTGAAACTACTTATTTTTTATCGTAATCATATAGTTCCTGTTAAAAGTTGAGACTTAATAATCATAAAGTCTCTAAACACACAAGGGAAAAAAACAACTAGAGCTACAGTTATAATTGCCAATTAAGCAGTTCTAAATATGTCTTTAAGAAGAGTTTAAAAGCTTTAACTTGATATTAGAATAGGGAATTCACAGCAGGATGTAAGGCAGCACTAGTTAAGATATTACTCTAACTCTGCTTACCTGTTATTGTTTGTCTTTTCTCCATAAAAGTGATTTGGAAGAGGATTTGTTGGAGGAGGATTGGCTGTCGAGTAAAAAGGTAAGAATAAGCAAAACATCTTTTGAATGTCACGTTTTTTGGTTATGTTTTATTGGTTGACACCAAAAAAACCCCACTTGGTTTGTTGGGATGGTTTCTCTGCTTACAAACCGGAAAACAACATCCAAAACATTAGGTGATGGTGTTTGTGGAACATTTAGAAAATGACGCGAGCAGTGGACTTGTAGCAGGTGGCTCCTCCACAGGGGGAATTGTTGATGTGAACCAGGAGGAAGTACAGTGGACAAAAAAGCACTGTGTTGACCTGTCCAGATTGCCTTCACCACATGGGAATAGAGCATCCTTTGGGGTTGGAGGTGGTCCCCTGCCCCCACACCTTAAACAAACACACCAACTTACGTACACAATTGAGGGAGAGTATTTTAAAATTTTTAAATGGCAACACCATAACGGGCCTGTATGTTTGTTTCAGAATCCATCAGAAGTGTCAGATGAAGAGCTGAATGATGATCTTCTCAGAAGTGATGATGAAGAAGTAGATCTGCGGTAATCTACTAACATCAGTGTTCTTATCTTTGCTTAAATTCCCATCATTCCACATTTCTGTTTTCTGGGGTATTAAATGTTTGCACGTCTTCTTTTCAGTGGTCAGAATATCAACCTCAATGACACATACAGCGCATCCTATGACCAGCAGGACAACTTGCAGGAAGCAGACTACACAGATGACGTTGTGAACCTGGGTGCAGAGGGCTGCGAAGAAGGGGATGTGGAGGAGTACCAGCAAGAGGAGGAAGAGACATATACAGAGGAATACAGCCAAGAAGATGGCACAGTGATGTCTGAAGAACAAATGGGTTACTCTGGAGAGCTAGCAGAGACTGACGATGACTATCAGGATGGAGTGCTAAACATCCAGATCAATGAGCCCATTGATGGTGAATTTCAAGTGAGTTCTCACATTTCCTCACTTGTTAAAATCTATTCGTGTATACACACACACACACACTCTTCCCCTTCCCCTTTCTGCCCACCTCTATTGTATCCCAGAGATAATGTCAGTTTTCTTTTCTTGGTAAAGGAACAGTCAGGATTGAAAATCTATTCAGAAGAAGGAGATGTTGTTTGGTGTTTTTTGGCAGGGGAGGATTAGATTCATTATCACTTCCTGCCAGTTAATTTCTCCATCTTGCTGACAAAGTTTTGTTGACAGCTTGTTTGGCGTGAGGTAATGCTCTGCTGTCGCCTCCAAATCCCTGTGCCATTGTGACCTTGGGCCTTGTATCTTTGGGGGAGTAAGAAGCTGCTTTGTGTCACGGAGATGTGCTGCCAATCGGCAGAGGTTAATGTGGGGGGCTTTTATCTCTGTCTTTAGACTGGATCTGATAAAGTCTCATGCAGGTGAAAAGATTATTGACCTTCCTGAGGACACTCCATACAGTTTTCTAATGATTGATGTGAGTTTCCCTTTTATTCGTTTTCCTTTCCTCTTAGCCCAGGCTAAGAGGATCAAAGATAAGACCAGATCCATGCGCAAATGTCTGTTATGGTCCATTTACCATGGTGTGATTGTGTTTGTCACCTGACAGAGATATATTAGCCTACCTCCTTTCTTTAAACAAAGATAAGATGCTGACCTTCTTAGCACAAGTGGCTGCCTATTTTGGATTTTGGGAGATGTCTGCAGGTGTGGATGTGTATTTCAGTTATGTACAATGACTGTTTACAAGGTCACTAAACTGCATGGCCTTGACATTTTGCTCAGCGTGGTATTCATTGAGCATTTTGTGGAACAGTTTAAAGGATTAAGCTGTTGTGCTCCCTTGGGGCTTACTGTCCATCCGCCTGGTTTGGTCGGAGTATTCCCCCCCCCTTTCTGCTTTTATACGTGGTGCTTCTGCTGGCAGGTTAATGGAGCACAACACCTAACATCATTGTGAGACCTACAGTCTGACCTTATTCAGCAATTGGTATTTGTTAGAGGGTGTTGTGCAGCTCGGATGCTGGAACCAGCTCATATTCCACCTATATGGCACCCTTTGTGTGTTGATTTTTTTATTTTTTATTTTTTGGACAGAGTTGTGTATTTGGATCACAACTCAGTGTTTGCATCATGGGTTGAAGTGAAATCAGCGTGGACAGTAACGGAGTGATTTGTGAAGAGTCAGTCAATGATATTTTCACCATCATTGAAGCGGGGAGGAGTGTTTTTATCTGCGCCTGCATTTCTGTATATCATGTCAAACATTTACATCTCATTGAATTTCAAATGCTGTCAGGAATAGTAATGAAGCCTTGCTCCCACTGTTATGATAATTTGGGTTTGGAAGGGGTGGGGTTGTCTGGTGCCTCCCCAAAAACCTCACCATAACATTTTATTGTGCATGCTCTGTATGATTTTCTTTCTTTTTTTTGTCCTTTTTATTTTCATGAGAAAACTTCAAATTTTCTTCATCTAAACTGCAGAGTATGTCATCATTGAGCATCAGAGGAGATATTCATCTCCTCTGTTTATTTTTTTGCCTTTCACTATAACAGCATTTTAAATAGCTGTTTTCATTTTCAATAGAAACAGGGGGGAAAAAACTGTTTATCCAGCCATGTCTGAAAAGCAGTCGCCAAGTGCTTGCCCTAATCAAAGATCTGTTGCCAATTTATTGATACATATTAACCGCTTCATCTTTAAAGGATGAAGAATACGAAACCCCCTATGGCGATGGGCCTCTTGATGAAGATGGAGCCCAGCAGGAGGAGCGCCTGGAGGACGACACAGAGGAGGTAGAGGGAGATCAGCAGAATGAAGAAGACACCACTGAAAGGACTCAAGTCTATGACACAGAGGAGGTATTCTGAGACCATCCACTTTAGATTGTGTTTTTCAGTGTTGAAACAGGAACAGCAAGTGGTGCAACTGCTTTACATGGTGCAATTGAATAACTGCCATTTAGCTTGGGGGGTTAGTGTTGTTAGCTGGGAGAATATAGAGGTTCATTGGAAGCAATGGGAGTATGTTCCTTAACCGTTAGGCTACTAGCCCACAACTTTTGTATACAGCTGTATTCAGTAAATATCAACTTGAATTTTAGGATTTTCATGCAGTAAAAATACTGATGAAATGAAAGTTTTTGATCACTAAGCACAATTTTCAGACAGTTGATCCCTGAAAAAATGGTGAAGTAAATGTTAGGATAGTATGTAGTAGTTCTGTTTTTAACATCAGAGCATCTCTCCAGGGGGAAGGTGAGGCTATGCAAGAAGAAACAAAGGAGGAATCGGACGAAGAAGATGAGGAAGATGAAGAGTCTGGCCGCATACGGTTCAAATCTGAAAGAAAGGAGGGTGTTGTTGTGCGGCTGGCGGATGCAGGCAATAAAAGGAGGCACATTCCTGAAACTCTAGGTACAAATGATTCCTGCTGGGAATAACGTCTTCTTCATCCACTGACAACCTGAATGAATCCTTAAAAAATTTCCAATATTGAATCTCTCATCTGTACTGTTATAGGTTTACATTATATTGCTTAAACCTGTATTCATTTGAGTTTTTCAGGCAGTTAATATTTGGGTGTACCATTTTCCTGTTCCACATATAAACAGAACTGTCAGAGAAGGCCAAGCGAGATTTGATGGAATTCGAGGAACAAGAACGGCGGAAGAAAGAATATCGTCACGGAGGCGGAGGCAGAGGTAGAGGTGGGGGACGAGGAGGCAGAGGAAGAGGATGTTTCTCTGGGTTTGACGTTGGAGAATTTAGGGCAGGAAACAGAGGACGAATGAATGACCAGAGATTCCCCCCAATGGGAAACATGGGCATGCAGGTAAAGCATTGTCAGGTCATCCACGTGAATGATTTTAAAGGGTTAATCTATTTGGCTGCAGAGTATTGCATCACCCAGTACTGTGTTACTTCTCTGTAAGGGAGCATGAGGGCTTCACTGAATAAGATGATTTGAAATGGCTCAACTTTTTACCTTCTTGTATTCGTCACAGATACAAAGCAGCGTGTCTAAGTACTTGACATGTATTTATTTTGCTGTTGCTCTCTTTCCTATCTAAAAGCACCACAGCAATGGTTGATTACACATGGAAAAAAGTCAAAACACTCTGCTCTCCTGTAGTCAGTGATATATGGGATTATAGAAAATGATTTGGCAGTTGTTCATTTAGACAGTATTATAAAAAAAAAAACATGTTTGCTCTTTACACAGGATTGAGCTCCAACCATTTAATCTTTTGATATATATTTATTATTAGGGAAATAGTCAGATTGAACATGTAACCATAATACGCCTGCGTGCTTGTGTGTGCAAGTAACCAATAATTTTTCAGCACATCGTGGGCCATTTTATAAGCTGGTATATGATATAAATAGTTACAATGGAAATCAATTTATCAAATGAAAATTCTTTTTTTTTTTTTTAAATGTAAAAATTATGTAGGTATGTTGGGTTTAGGTTTTTTTTTTTTTTTTTAGTTGTTTTTTTTTTTACATTTTTAGCTCAAGGCCTCAGGTAACAAACAAAACTATCAGTTGGGTGTTTTCCCCATTGTTCACAGCTGGAGACTGTGATTAAAGTGATTCTTTTCAAGGTTAGATGACATCCAACTCCAGCACTGCATTATTTTAGGTTGTATTAATTAGTGTTAATAGGCTGTAAAATTCAAAACCAAATGTAAACACTGGAAATGAAAATTTAATGGCACAGGGATGGCATGCCAGCACCACAAACATTCTGCTGGCTGCTTTTAATGAGTGTGCGCTTTTTACAAGGCACTCTAGTTGTCAGGTTTAACCATTTGACTAATTTGGTCACTGGCATGTTTGTTTGCTTGGTAAACAGATTGACCAATTATCAAGGACCCATTTGAAACATCACTTAACTATATAACTTTTTTTTTTTTTTTTTTTGATGCATTGATGGTAGGAATATTTCAGTGGTAGCATGACTGTAGGTTTTGGTTTTTGTTTCTTAATTGCTATAGCATATTTCAAAGATTTTATACTTTGATTGAATGAAGGTTGACTTCAGTTTTATGTCAGTTATACAAAATCGAATGCTGGACTCAGACTGCACAATGCTTTTAGCTGTTAACCGTGGTCACGGTGCCAGATTAGGCAATCATAGCCATTAAAAACTTTTGTTTTTTTGTAACTGATAAACATGATGGACTACTTGTTGTTTTTACTTTACTGATCATGCTTGCTGGCTTTCATGATGTGTGATGTCCACTAAGCTACATCATTCCTCGTTCCCTTTGCCATGCTTTGTTTTACACAGGTGGAGTGCTCTGTGCTCATAATGGTCAACCTCACAGAAATGATGAAAGACTCAAAAATGTTCTGACATGGCAGGTTGTTTGTCAGGACATCATGAGTTGGTCCTAGATGCAGCACCGGTTGTCATCCATTATGATTGTTCTCGGATTAACAGGGCAGCCTACTTTATCTGTGCCAGGCCATAATTGGGCTGTTATTGTTTGGTCTGAACCCAGCATAAAGAAAACACATGTACACGTGGTTTTTTTTTTTCTTCCCCACATTTTCAGTCTTGCTGTTGAATTGACTTGTTGGTGTCTTCACATCATAACAGAATCCAACAGAATGAAAGGTGTTTTGACAGGTCCCTCTTCTCTGCTTTTCTTTGTCTTTCCAATTAACAGCAATCCTCCCGAATGCTTCCTCCTCATCAGCCTCATCAGCACCAGCTGCATTCCCCGCAGCACCACCCGTCACGCCCAAGCGGACATCCTCCCTTCCAAGATCATGGGCGCCCACTTCCTCAGCAGCCCCTTCAGCCCCTCATCCCTCCGCACATGGCTCATCGCTCCCCGCCACTGCGGCCTCAGATGGAGCCGCCACCACGACTGATGAATTCTCCACCACCCAACTTCCCTCCACATCACCAGCAACAGCCTCCACAGCCCAAAAACATCCACATTAACCCTCACTTTAGAGGGCCTGCAACATCCTCTGTTCAAGGTAATTTTGTTCAGTGTTTCACTTTTATTATTTAAATTAATATTTTCCTCTTATTCCTAGTTTTTCTCGGGCTTCACCAGACTGCTGCACAATTAATAGTATTAAAACTATTTTTTCTATATAACTTAAAAATGCAACAGTTCTGTGCTTTAACAAGGAAATCAACCCAAGCTTTGCTAATTGTATTGTTGCATCAAATGACAAAACTGAGCTTACAACAAATAGTAACCCAAACAAAGTTTGAATGTGAGCGAAAGACATAAGAACCCACAGTGGTGTACAAAGAAGAGTCATATTTGTTGTGTGGAACTTTGTAGCGTAAAAAGTGATGCAAAAAGTCAGGAAAGATTCAGAATCCCAGCTGTGCACAAAAGCAGCCAACCATTGACCCAATCAATGTTTCAAATGTTTGTCGTAACTTCATTGTCTGCAAATGCCTCTCAAAGTGAAAGATGTAGTTTATTGAACACTCTCTGATGTACAAACTGCAAATAAACACTATTTTGCCCCAGGTCCTCATCTGGCAAACCTTTAGGCTGCGAGGGGAAAACCCCACACAGTACAGCCACACACCTGGGGGTGTGACCTGGCCAACCTGCCAGTCAGATAGTCCCCTTAGTAATGATGGTGACTCTTCCATCTTTGGCCTGTGAAGTTGATCGTTGACTGTTTATCTGTTTGCTTTGTTATTAAACCACAGTAACTTTCAATGGACACAGTTGGATATCTTCAGGTTAAACATTCATAGAAAATGAGCACAGATATAAACTGTTTTTTTGCATGTTAATCTAGAAGTTGAAAATTTGGACTTGAGCCTGGTTTTTCGTATGCTTAGAAAACCAGACTAAAGCCCGGATTAAGCAATGTTTCTTAATAGTTGATGGTAATGTCTGTAACTGCTTTTTGAAGTAGGGGGTTCACAAAGTTACCCCTTCATGACTCTGTATTTAAATAGCTCATAATATATCTTTTCTTAGATTTTCTGTGCTGTTTTACAGTCTCATAACTGTGTTAGTGTTCTGAGTGTAAATGGTGAATGTTTTAAAAATGATCTAAGAGATGCCACAGTTGTCATTTTAGCCAAAATTGTGCAGCACTACCAAATTAGAAAGTACAGTTGAGGTACATGATAGCTGTCAGTTATCCTTAGATTTTCCTGAAGGGTCTCTGGATTAGATTGGAATGTTGTTTTGTTGACAGGTGAAAAGATTTGTTAGCAGGAAATGGGATTTCCTTGATTTTTGTTTATTTATGTATTTATTTTTTTGTGGCACATCATCATTTCATTCACTGAGATCAGTTATCTGGCCTGTCTGTCCAGGCCAAGATTGAAATTTTGTTAGCAAAGTGTGTGCAAAACGTGTGCAGTGTGGGCATTTGCTGGAAGATCTGGGGGCACCTGAGGTTAGGACTCTGTGTACATATGTGTTGCATATGCATTTTAATTAATTTATTTATTTATTGGTCCATTGTTGTTTATTTATATATTTATGTAATTTATATGTTCCAGTAGAATTTCTACCAATGTTGGATGTTGACATATGGTTCCACTAACGCTTATTAAATCAATCCAGTTTAGTAAGTTGTGTTTGTGATAAATGTTGTCAAACAAAAAAATATCTTCATTTATATTTGTTGAATCAAGCAAGTTATTCTGATGTATTTAACATTTCCTTGAGCTCCCTGGTCTGTACCTAACTGGGAGGAGATTTGGGCAGCAACACTGAGCTAAAATTTAACATGTACCCCTGACTAAGAGCCTTTAGCATGGATGTGTCTAATGGTCTCCTTCCTTTCTACAATCACCACCCTCTCTTTCTGCCTACTGCCTCTCATTTTCATTTTTCTCCCCCCTCCCCCCCTCCTTCTCTTGCTCTCTTTCTACCTCTCTCTCATTGCAGTGCCCTTGATGCCTCCTGCTCAGAGCCAGCCCAGACCTGCTGTGGGTCCTCAGAGGTTCCCTGTGAGTAGCAGCTGCTCCTCTACCTCTCTTTCGCCTCACTTTCTCTCCTTCTTCACACGGTTGGCGTCCCTTTTAGTGAGGGCAATATCATTACTTCAATTAGACTGTCTGCCCAGGCCAAATACTGTTAAAGCAAATCTGTAAACACTGATAGGAGTCAGGCTGCACAACTGGAAATGCGTGATAGGGGCTTTAGGCGGTAGACTTTTAGAGGTTGGGGCTGCAGTGGCGGGACTTACTTAGTAGCTCTTTATGGATGGGCTGGGGCTCAGACTAGCCAGCTTGGCACATAATGGAATTGTGAAACCAGGATATACTGCCAGTTAAAATTCGCTTTCCACAAGTTAGTATCCCAAAGGCGAAGAGACCTTTTTCAGGCGGTATCTAAATTAGTTAAACGCGGTGGTTTGATGGAGCTCGGGTGTACCACATATTCTGAAGGCAGAATTTCACGTCAGACGGGTTGATCTTAAGTCAGTGATTTCCTGAAAGAAAAGGTCCTTTATTTCACTCACAAAGACCCCATCGAAGACATGACAGAAATGCCTTTAAAGTAATTACTGTATTGAAGGAAATGGCTCTAAAAAAAAAAGTCAGCCAAAGTGTGTTAAGTTACTCCATCCTTCTACTTAATGATGCTCAGGCGTCAGGTGGTGCTGGTACTGACTGACATCTTTCTGGAGAGCGCCTTTTATATGGATTTATGCAAATTAGCCATTGGAAATAGCTGCATCCAATTGTGCTCATGTGAATTTACAACCCTGCTGCCAGATGCCTGGCCTCTGCACAGGAGACAGTCTTTGTCAGAAATGTATTTTTATTTACACATATTTCTAGTCTTTAGTGTCAGTATCATGGCGTTCCTGTTTCTTGAGGTCTGTGATTTTGCTGGATGTTGATGGCACCGTAGCAAAGAGCTATTTTGGCAGTACAAGGGTGGGTTGGAAGGGTATCCAGACAACTGGACTGATGAACAGCATAGTGTTGGATTCCCCAGCTGTCAATTGCATTTAGGCTGGTGTTGCCAAGGACACAATTTGAAATGCAGGTGACATACCAGCCGGCAACATTCCATTTATCGGTGGGCACCTGATTACTCATGATTATCATACATTATCATCCCATCAAATTTAATTGTTAATAGGCCAGGCGAATTGGTGGTCATAGCCTCCAGTATTACTGCATTAAATTTTTGCTGCTGGAGACAGGGTTTGAAATATTAATCTCAACACCAATTAAAGTCATTATTACGAATATTTTTAGTCTTCAGACATTTGGTTTCACCAAAGAATTATTTTGATGATTATTTTGATTTGCAACCCATTCTCAATGAAATATTGATTAATGAAAAAAAATCAGCAAATAGTGAAGCATGCACTTTATAATTGCTTAAAGCCAGAGTGCTTGTGTTGGCTGAGCCCTAAACATAGTAAATGTGTTATAGAAGAAAACCGTTTGCCCAAGCCATTATGTATCATTTATACAAAGTTGTGCAGATTGACCTTCTATTGGTCAATGCGTCATTTGCACTGACTAGACTACTGAAAATCTGATGATGAGCTGTTCTTTTGGATGCACCCAGTCAGATTTTTTTCTTTATTTCTTCTACTGTATTGTAACAGATATGCCTGCTGTGCAGACACTTGGAAGCATTCTCTTCCCCTTAGCCATTATTAATTACAGTAGTGTCCACTGTCTTAAAAACAGCACAAAGAGTAAATGATGCTGCGTGAGTGAATGCTTAATGTTCACATGAAAATCAGAAGCAAAACATCTTGTTAAACTCAAATTTCTTCGTTAAATAGTTTGACATTTGGCCCATCTCCATTGTACTTGTCATGGCTATCCCATCACAACTAAGCACTGTCCTTGCATACTGAGCTGACTGTTTATCAAGGATTAGAAGTGAGAGGATGAGCCTTGTTATTCGAAAGGTATTATATGGACACCGGAGTCCTCATTGTGCAGACCTGCCTGCCTGACCTTTCAGAATGGTATGATTGTGCCCCCATTGTGATCCTCCGTCTTTGTAAGCCTCTTTGATTAACTTTATGTTAAGCAAGTTTTTGGGACTCTGGCCTTCTAGCTTTCTAACACCTCTTCTCTCTAAATACCTACACACAGCAGTGGAATAAAGATGGATTAAGCCTTGATAGCATCTTAAGTAATTTACAATAGGCTTGGAGGAGGCAAGCAGCCCATTTGTGGAAGTGGCACGTGTTGAATAGCAGGTTAATTTTTCAACAGAGATGGATGTTTAAAAGAATAAAGGAGACAGTTATGAGGGGGATTCGAATTCCAAGGAGGGATTAAATGGTTATCTAGTTTTCCTTGGAAGATAGATTGGAAGTAGTGTGCATGCAATGAGTGGAAAGCTGTCTAACATACAAAGTGGTTGAAACAAAGATGAGGGCACTTATCCCCTTCTGAAATACCCTTTCCCTGTTTTTTTTTTTTTATTTAAAAAAAGCCTTTTAGAAGGTTTATCAACAAAGCCTCGAGTAGCATTAATGCAGGTTTGCTCACAAATTCATGCTGAAGGGTTTCTTTAATATTGGCATGCATATTGATGTTTACAACTCAAGATTCTGCGTCTTTTTAATGACCCGAGCACCTCAATTACAAGTGCTTTCTGCCCAATGCAATACCTCACAAATTCCAGTTTTTCATTAGTTTAATTTGTTTGTGATTATTGAGTTCCCAGAATGACCCATAATTCATGAGTTTTGTGTTTTCCCAGGGACCGGGAGACTTCCAGCAGCACATGCCTGGTAATTTTGGTCAGCCCCAGCGGCCGCCTCATCACATGGAGCCCTTTAGGAACCAGCCACCTCAAGGCCCCCAGGACAGAGAACCCCTCTTTATGGGAGGTGAGTCTCACATCCAGCCTTGACGAGGATAACAAAGCTCTCAGCATATTTTAACCCTATTCATCATCACCTCTGGCGCTATACCTACAGGGTATGCTGCTAGCTTTCTGGTGCAGCTGTATTAGCAGAACTCATGTTGAATTCATGTGTGTATATATTTATATACATCTGAATGAAATTCGGAAATGGCATTATACATATTTCAGATGCAGAATTAATAAACATGTTTGTTTATCCATTCACCTTGAGAGAACGGGCTGTTTTCCATGCCATAATGCTATTCATCTGGAGTGTTAGCTACCGGTGTAAGTCTCAAGGAAAGAATGGCAACAGCAAGAAAGCTGACATCTCTCTTATGTTGTTGTCATGTGGAAACAGAGCGCGCAGATTCAACACGGTTTCCAGGGCAGCACATGTTTGATCACCAGGGCCCCAGCCCTCTGATGAACAGCAGCAACAACCTCCACCAGCAGCAGCTGCCCGGTCAGGGCCACATGGGCTTCGGCCCACCAGGACCAGGCTTCAATCAGCCGAGCCAGGGCCCGCTTGGACTGTTTGCGAGAGAACCCCCAAGACCCAACATCCCTCCCCACCAAAGCCACCCGGGAATGGTGAACTTAAATCAACAAGGTGGACCCCCCAACCAACCCAGACCTTTCATGGGCCCTCGTCAGCCTTTCGGCCAGCAGGGGAACCTTTTCCCTCCTCCACAAGTTCCGTTTGGGATGCAGGTACGACTACGAGTAAGTCCTTTTTTTTCTTTTCTAAATAATCACTAGATGTCTGTGTGTATTTGTGTCTGTATGTTTGCTGAACATTTTTCTCTGCTTCTACCACAGTTAGAGTTGCTTTCTAAATTTGATAATTTGGTCTGACTAGTTATCATATTCATTGCTACTGAGGTGGAAAAGGAAAAAAGCTCTGGTGTTTGGCATCTCTGCATTTTGACTTGAGACATAGACAAGAGTGCCCTCTAGTGATTAAAGCACAATTGTTGTACTAGTTAGTGGCATACATGAGGATACTAGTTAATTGTCCAGAAAATGGGAACAACTTTAAGAAAAAACAGTGCTGTTTCTGTTGCTTCAAAATTTTAAATAATTGCTTGTTCATTTAGCTTTTTTTTTTTTTTTTCTCCCTTCCTAATATTTCAGGGCTTAATGCACGGCCCTCCTGTCTCCCAGCTTCCACATCACGAACAAATGTCATCCCATCAGCCCATGCACCAGCAGCAGCAACACCAACACCATAGGCAGGATTTACCCCACCATCAGCAGCCGCAAATAAATCTCGGCGAGCCTCGTTCCATGATGCACCATGGCCAGAATCTTTTCCATCAACAACAGGGGCATGGCAGCCCCAGGCAGATGAATCCCCGCCCTCAGAACCTCCAACAGCGCAACATGTCCAATAGGCAAAGAATGGTGAGTGATTAACATATTAGCTCATTTATTTTCTTCTTAAACTGGTAGCAGTTGTATGGGCTTTCTATTTTGTCGCTGTCATTATTATTACTGAATGTTATACTGTCTCCATCTCTCCTCAATAAATAAAAATGGAACTAAATGCGTGTTGAAAACACTATATTTGGCCTTTTCTTCAGAACACACCTGTCTCCAAGCAAATGCAGCAGCGCAACAGCAACCTACGTGAGCTCCCTGTAGCACCTGGCAACACAAACATGAACAGTGCCCGCCCTGCCGCCACCCCCGCCTCCCCCGCTGCCAACATCAAGCCTGTTGCCAGGACAACACAGGGGATGCGTCCCGGGCAGAACACTCAGCCGATGCCTGACGGTGGCAAAGGAAGAGGCCAAGCTGTTGCAAAGACTGAATCACAGCCTGAGGGAGCAGGCAGGACAGTTGTTCGCAAGGAAATTCCAAGCACGCCGTCCAGCGTGAAACCACAGGTCAGCATTCAAAGATCAGTTTTTTGGTTTTTTTTGTTTGTTTTCTCAGGGACAAGGAGAACAAAGTGTTTTGAGTTTGTTTGGATAATGCACAACGTGTCTTACTGTTATTGTTTTTCCAAATATACTTCTAAAATTGTAGGTCTGCCCCTAATGAGACAGACAGACAAACTAAGTACCAACCACATGAACCCGCCATGAGAACGATAATAACATGTTAATGAGGAAAATCCAAAGTGAATGATAATTTCAGTTGGATGGATCATTTTAAGAATTATATTGTTTGATCTCAAACATGGCTTACCCACTTGGCTTAGCTGCTAAGTGGGTTGTTGTAAAAGTATTACCACTTTTGCCTGTTTCAGTAAGCGTGCACTTGGTCTGTGTATAATTTTTAAGGTGATTTTGCATTTCTCTGGTATACTGCACAGTGTAAAAAAATGCTATTTACAGCATTTTTCCCCAGTCCTGTAATTCAAATCATCTTCTGACGCTTCCCAAAACAGAAATGTTGAAAACAGAATTAGAGATGGGATTTCAAGCAAAAAATGCTCAGTATTAACTGGGAATTTAGTATTCACTGGGAATTTAGTATTAACTGGGAGCCATTTCACTATTCAAAGATATCGCTCTTGCACCCACATATGTGCATATTTTGGTATATATGATAGCTTTCCTGGAAAAGTGTGCACTGGGCACCGTCTTCGTTCAGTCTGTAGAACTTTTCAATGGTCGTAGATGTCTTTGGTTTTGCCTGTTTGTACCAGAGCATCTTATCTCATGGTGCCCCACACATTTTATCTGTCCAGTGCTTTTAGTGAAGGTGGTGTTCTTCTGTTTTTTTTTGTTGTTATTTACAATAGGCGTGAAGGAGGCTGACAAAAAACTTATAATTTCATTATTGCCACCTTCTGGCAGTACAATTGCATTACATATTGCTAGATGCCAGTAAAAACAAGGGAAAAAATATATTTTAAGGCAGGAAATGGTTGCCCAAACTATCAGATTTAAAAAAAAAATAATAATAATAATTGAAACGCATGATGATGCCTAATAAGTATGACAGAACTACCAGCTAAGATCAAAAATCTTTGTTTGGAATTTTACTTTGTGCTAAAAAATACACCCAAGACCAAATTATAAAGTTGCTGATGACATCGGTCTCATTCAGTAGAAAAGAACAGATCAGTGCAATTACATTTTTTTCTTGGGTTTTCATATGCTTTAGATTGGAGGCCCAAGCCGAGTAGTATGGTTAAAATAGGACACAGTGCTCCTTCCAGGAAGTGAAATGTGGGAGGCATATTCTCAGCTTGTGTTTTGTGTCACAGGATCCTGATGAGGATGAGGAGACACGGCAGTATCGTCTGAAGATTGAGGAGCAGAAGCGTCTGAGAGAGGAGATTCTAAAGAGGAAGGAGTTGCGACGGCAGATGCAGGCTGGTGTCAGGAAGAAGGAGCTGCTGGAAAGACTTAATGCCCAGGCACCAAGCCAAGGCCCCACTACTACACAGGCTCAGCCTGAGCAGCCAAATAAGCAAATACCACACCCTGTACCCCCAGCACAGCAGCAGCAGCCACCAGAACAAAAACAGCAGCAGCCGCAGCAACTGCAACCACAACAGCAGAGACAATTTGCTCAGAGAACACAACAATCAGTAAATAACACATTAAAGACTGTCAATCAAGATAACGCCATCCCTCTCAACAGTGCTGCTCAGACCCCTGTCCCCCGTCCGAATGTCAAGACACGCCTGCAAATGGTAAAAGGCAGCACTCAACACCAACAGACTGCTGTGCCTGTTAAAGACCAGCAATGGAAGCAGCCCCAACAAAACCAGCTGCAACCAGTGCAGCAACGGAGGAACAGTGGTTTGCAGAATGTAAACAGATCTGGTGCTCAGATCCAGTCTGTTCAAGTTCCCCAAAGGAACATGCCTGATACTCCTTCAGTGAGTCCAGCCGTGGCTCAAACTCAAGGACCTAAACTCGGGGCTAAAAGAACTGTGATGCAGCGAGCAAAGAGTTTCGAAGGCCAGCAGGTACCGCAAAAAGTCAGAGTCGTCAAACTTTCAGGAGCGGTGAGCATACAGTTTCGTTTTTATCCTGCACCTTCTTGTGTGTTTTGGTCTGACATTTATTTGATCCTCTTCAGCAGATTTTATCCACAAGGGAAACTACATAGTTTTAAAAGGAAATGCCATTGATTGCCCTCACTGTCTATGTTGTAATCCAGATGATATCTAACCTATGGGAATGACATAGTGATGTCTGTGTCATTTTGGAAAAATTGATCTGTTAAGAGTTTCCTCTCTTAAGCTTTGGGATCTGGTATTTAAGCCACAATGCCTTTACATACGTTTTACCCTGAGAACACAGATAGGCTGGAGGCATTAAAAGAGAGCAATATGACATTTATCTGTAGAGTTGGGGACACCTCATCACTGCTCCTAAAGGTTGATATCCTCTTTTCAGGACAGAAGAGTATTCTTTTAATGATAAAGGCCTTGGAAGGGGGTAAAATGAGAATGACGGTAACAGCAGTAAAGTCCAGAATTACCACTGCTGTCTGTTTTATACTTGCTTGATAAGTTACTGCTGTGGCCTTAATTGCACATTAATCTTTATTGAAAAACCACAAAAGCGTGCATGTTAAACATTCATACTTGTCACTGATGAGACGTGTTGGTGGGATATGATAGTATTTGAAATAAGCTGCTTTTCGACTTCATCCCAGAGGATCAAGCCGCCGAGCCAAAATCGCAGGCTGGCTGCAGATGAAGATAACTGGATGTCACTGCGTTAATGGAAACCTGCGCAGAGCTATCTGATGTACCGCATCTTGTAGAAAAAAGAGGAGTGGGATGTGAAGTGGAGAAAGAGAGGGATGGAAAGAGAGAGAAACAGCTCGAGCCCTATAGCTGCAGTGAAAAGAACATTCTCCAGATGCTCTCTCTTCCACATTGTTCTGCTGTCATCAACGGGAGCTTGACAATGTTATCTGCTTTCCTTATTTTTCTCACTTTCTCTCTTCCTCTCTTGTCATCCCTCAGTTGCTCTTTTCCCTCAGCCCATCTCTCAGGTGCAAGGCAACAAAAGATGCCAATCCAAGACCCTTGTAATTAATCTTTTTTTGGTTGAAGGTGGGGGGATACATAATACCTGTGTAAGAAAGTTGCCACTTTTGAGGATTTGGATTTGTATGGCTTAGGCACACAGATAAGAGGCAAATTATATTTTCATCAGGGATAATACAAAGCAGTGCAAAACACAAAAGCTGGGGAGGAGGGGGAGTGTGCAAGGGAGATGGGGTACACATCGAGCTGCTGTCGTTTCAGTGTAATGCAGCTTAGCATTTGATGGGTGCAATCAGGAGCTGTGATTTCTATAGGAGGGATTAATCCATTTATTCTCAGCTGGGGACAGGTCAGAGATATCGCCTCTTTTCTTCCCTCGTATTGATCTGTCACATCTTTCTGCAGACTCGGAGAAGAGACGACCTTCAATTCCTCCCTGCATGTCAACAGAGTTGAGCTGTGACTTTATTTGATAATGAGACCATCACCTTGTTGGGTTGATCTTTATTCTCCACAGCCTGGCTGATACGAATCCAGCCTCCAATTCTGGCAGATTTTCACATTGTAGATATGTCCTTGCATTTTCCCCAGTTGCCCATAAACACTTTCCCTAAATGCTTAATGTGAGCATGCAATTGTGGTGCCTGCAAATGGTGAAAAGCTGGCTTTTTTTTTTTTTTTTTTTTTTTGGAGATGCTAAATTAGTGTTGCCCTCTATCATTTCCATCCAGAGTGGAAAGGGGCCTGAGGCCACAAACACCCCAATGCAGGAACAAGGCACCTGGCCAGCAACTCCACTCAACCAGGGCGTCCAAAGAAAAGTTACCATGACAGGACAGCAGCAACAGGGACCAGGTGGAACGTCGCAGGCTAGCCGCGGGGGCATGGGCAACCCACAGCAAAACAGGGTATGCTCAGAATGAGCTCACTTTCTTTTGTGGTGTAGACACCATAGAAAATTTCACCTAAAATGTATTTATTAATGGAGCTGACTGCACATATGAAGGCAGTTCTGCTATAAAAGAAGCCAAAATGAGTCCTGAAAAGTTGTCCTGTGCCGGTGGCACTCCCGTGGCATTCAGTAGATATAGCAATTGAGGAGTTGTAATAAGACAGGACAGTATGCCAGGTGCGGGAGTATTGACAGGCTAAAAATGGTGTAACACAGGGGGCTACACAAGGTCCCCTGGCCTCTCTGCACGCCTGTCACCGCCAGGCTCCTGTCACCGTTACCGTACTCACTGACGCTGACAGGGTAAGGCAGCCACCTAACGCTTGCATGGCTCCTTTCCCTTTATGCTCCCCCGCCCCCAACACATACAGACATATTCCCACTACCTCCTCTCCTCTCTTCCTCCTCTCCCTCCTCCTCCTCTTCTTCTTACTCTTCTGCAGCTGAAGAAACATATCTCTCACTCACAAGCTCATATGAAGATATGCCACACCGCATGCATCGTGTTCTGACGTTGATGTTCAATGTAGAAATATGACGAGTCAATCATGTGAAAGCGTGACAAGGCTGAGAGGTGTGAGAGGGAAACGCGTAGAATTTTTAAAAAAAAAATTTGCCTTTGTGCTCAGAAAACTTTCCACACGGCTGAATGCACCAGCATGCCCATTTTAAGCAGGAAAAGCTTCAGTCTGTATTTTTGTGGTCTTTCTCCCCATGTTTCCCCTCATGTGAGTTTTTAAAATGACTCCTGTCATCGATATAGGTTGTTGTGTCAGGCCGGGGCCGAGGTAGAGGGGCTGCTCAGATGGGTCGTGGTCGTCCGATGTCCACCAGACAGAGCCAAAGGACTGCTGAGAGTGAACGCTGCACTGTGTCCATAGAGGGCCTCTCCTCATCGACAACTGATGTGCAGCTGAAGAACCTTCTGAGGTCCATCGGCCCCATAAAGGTGGGTAGCAGATATGTCACACTTCAATACACAGTATATTTACATTGTGTTGTTGTACCTCGTTGACATAACACATTTGGAAAGCACTTGGCTGAAGCTGAATTTATGTATTGTTTTTACATTATAGCCTCATAACTTATACTAGGGTTGGGTGATCTGCTTCATAGCCAGATTGTCCGATCGTCCCCGTTTGAGACTGCCAGTGACTGATAACATTGCTGCTGGGGTGGGTTGGCAGAAGAGGTTAAAGTGCATTGTTTAGAATATACACACATGCATGGGAATATACACCCTCCAAAGATCACAATGTGTGGCCTAAATGCAAAAACCTCAATAGCGCACAGATGAGAGAAAAACACACACCAGGAGTTGATTTCTTACTTACAGAACGAAGAGACTTTTAGGTTCTTCATACAGTGATGCCTTAGCTTTAATGCAATTACATTAAAATAGTGTTAAGTCATAACTCCTGTGGCTCTTTACTTTTTTCTTCTTCTTCTTTTTGAGCTATAGTTCTAACTTGTCTGTTTTTTTTAATGTATTTAAAATGACTTGCGTGTCTCTCCGCTCTTCATCGCGCCCTCCCCAAACACAGTGGAATTTTTCATGGCCAAAACGCCTGGTGGTGGGGGAGGCGGGAATTGTTAGGGAGATGGGGTCAATGAATGTGTACAGTCACATTAAACTCCAATTTATTTGATGATGCTCCACACACACATTAATTTCTAAGTGTGCAGACATCTGGGCATGCGTTTGTGTGCGCATCTCCGTGCACACCCAGACGCGTCTGTGTTGCAAGTGTTGGTTATATGTGGAGATGTGACATTAAGCTGTAGAGATATTAATTTAAAGCATATATGAGGAAATTGGGTAAAAAAAAAATTGGCGAGGTATTGCCAGTCACTGTGATCGGTGTTGATCTGGGCATCATTGTGCATCGGCACAACCCTGCTTCACAGTGAAAACTTTAAAAAACCTGATATTTAGTGGCACCCACTAGAGTGGCAGTAATGACGTTTTCTTATGTGTGATCTCACAGCGCCCTCTGTTGTAGTGATTTGGTAGGTTAGCTTGGAAGATTGAATTGATTATTCCCTTTCTCGTTACCACCCCCACTCCCTCTTGTGGATGAGAGGAGTATGCATTCGTATTTAGTTTGGGCTTTTTCTGTTTTTAATCCACTGCAGACCTTCAAAATGATGCCCCAACAGAGGAAAGCAATTGCTACATTTTCCAGTCCCCAGCATGCTACAAGTTTCCAAATGAGCTTCCACAGGTAATCAGCACTCCTCCTTCATTTGATCTTTGTAAGCATGTAAGACATACTGTGGTAGACCTTTACGTTCTCCAGTTTAGCTGCTGTGCAGTGTTGTAGGTGTCTTAAGCCCACAGTGGCTCAAACATTCTCACAATTACCACACAGGCACATGATTGATTTGTCCCACATTGATGTGTCGCTGATTGATGGATGAGGAGCATTATAAAGCCAGCGAGTCCTGTTCCTAGAAGACGCTTTCTCCCGACGCTGGAGCGTCTCATGCACAGCTCCAACCTGGTCTACAGATATTTCTTCATCTCTTTGGGGTCTCTAAGTTTCATCGTCTCCGCGCGGAAGCATCATTCATCAGTCGTCTCCCCTCAGGCTGGGACAGTGAGCACAAGGACATTAGCTGAGAGCATGCCTGTGTTTGACTTTTTCTACCAAGTGTCTGTAGTTGTAAAATGGCACTGGAGAGACATTGGACAGCTTCTCCGACTTCGATGTAGTTTGTGAAGAATGTTTGTTTTGCATCTTACGCGGACAATAAGTAGAGCGCATCATGAGATAATGGTTGCTCCCCTCCTTAGTAAGATTCTTAATGACAAACAACACTTGGACACTGATTCAAATGTAACTGCTTCATAGTAATTTTTTATGTTATTTGTGGTTTGGTGTTCACGCAGGAGATGGTTGTGCTAGAATGGTCAGCCTGTTCATTTGCAACCGCAGTGTTTCTCCCCCTCTGTAGATGGCAGCATTTCATCACTATTGGTGCTTCAGTCCTTCCCTCCCAGCCCTGCATTCAGATAGTTGTAAAGTCTGTTTTTTGGTCTATGGCGCTACCTAGTGGGGATTCTGCATACAGGCAGAGCGGTGGCATGGTTGTCATGATTCAAGAATCGATGCATAGCAATGACCAAAGCCCAGCTGGCATAGACTGTGATTAATTTTTTTGCTAAATTTCCTGTGGTTTAAAGAATTATAAATGTGTGCACTGTTGAGTAGATTTCTGGTGCTTTTCAGTTTTAGTGTTGTTTAATGGATAAGAGTTAAAGTCCCCTCTCCTTCTCATTTAAGTTAGTTGGTTATTACTCAGCTTTTAACTGTTAATTAAACTGCTTTGTGGATGTAGCTTTCATGCCTTTTTTGATATAAATTTTAGTTGGATGTCGGATTCTGAAGTAGTTAGATTTAGGGTTTCGAGGCTCTGCCGAGTGTGCTTTGAGACAGTGTGGATGTAGCGATGTTTTTTTTGTTTGTTTTTTTTAATGGTTACAACTTAAATGAATGAGGTGGGGTATTTGATGTAGTTGGTAGATGGAAAAGAATTGGTTCCAGTTCTCTGTAGGATAAACTGACATTTCTGTGAAGTTCCTCGAGGATATATTCCTTTTCTCTGGCATTGGACCCAAGTTTGAGTGACTATCAGCTGGTGCCTTATCAATCAGTAAGCTGCATAGCTTACGTGGAATAGGAGCTAAGCAATTTTCCTTCACACAAGGGCAGTCGGTCTGGATAAAGGAGGAAATATAAACAAAATACTTTGCCTTGGAAACTCGGATATATTTTCCTAAATATACTTATAGCTCTTCTCTCAATTTGACACATTTTTTTTCAACATTTTTAGAGTAATTCTGTGTGATCCACACTTGTACACTGTCTAATCAATCACATTAATTTTCACTAAGCATTTACCCTGGATAGGCAGTGGTGCCACATTACTGAAAGCCCTAAAAGACTAAATCATTTCTGTTTTCTGGCTCTGAGTTTGATTCTATAAAACATCAAACTTACACTAAATGAAACTCATCAGTCAGGCCCATTTTTCATTATTCAGATTTTTTTCCCCTCCATAACTCAAGTTTTTGTGTATCATAGGGTTAAAATGCATTAAAAATAATGCAGATGCTTTTCCACAGTGACTAATAACTGAAATTTGGAAGTGAATTTTTTTTTTTGTACATTATCCAAAGAAATGTGACAGAGCAACGAGAGGGGGCAACCATTACCCGTGAACTGATCATGTACATAAATCAGACGATCACTCAATATTTATCTTGTTAAATCCTTTTGAGTTTACTCATGTTGTATCAGGAGAAACAACTTTTATATGTAAAGGATATGCTGACGTGTCCAGACATGAGTCATTTTACAAGCAGTTTGTTTCTATTTTCAAATGAGGAATGACTGGACCACATTTCTGTTGAACAATACATTTGACAAAAAGTTTAAGGTTTAAAAAAAAAAAGTGTAAATAAAAATATGGCCAATATACCGTGAACATGCAGGTATGTGAAGCCACTTGAACTTTAGCCCAAAGATGTGTGGTTGTGTGTGATGTCCATGTGTTATGTGCCTTTTATGATGACGCATTTTTTATCATCTGTGCCACATTTCTACTCCTCTTGTACTTTAACGTATTCTGTAAGTTTTGGGGGTTTCACTTTGCAACGTATGGTGTAAATGCGGTTAAGAGCTATTTATCATCTTGGGATGGACCGGTTTTTTAAAAGTAATTTTTGATTTTGTAGGTTTTTTTGACCCGAAAAAAACAAAAACAAAACCGTATCATTGCAAGAAATACTACCTCAAAGTTTAAGGGGAATATCACTGAGTTTATTTGCTTAAACAAGTCATTTTGGCCTGCAAATTTAGCTGTGATGTCATCCTAGTGTCCAGCTCCATAAAATGAGAACGATAGAGTTACGTAACTTCACTGGGTTGGTAGAGCAAAGTACCATTTAATGCGGATAGTTGGGGGGTTTCTGTTTGAGTCTTTTTTCTTTTTTTTTTCTTTTTTTAAAAAACTTTCTGAAAATCTGTTCCTGTCTGCGCCTCTAGGTGACACCACAGATTAACCTCCCTGGTTTGTGGTTTGAGAAATGTGTATTAATTGGCTTCTCTGTCCTGTCTGCATGTGTTGAATCACATCACAGATTTAGTGGTATTTCCCTTATATTGCTTGTAGTTACTCATAATCCACAAAGTTTCAAAATAACCCGTCAGTACGCTATCAGCAAGTACCAGAAGTATCTGATCGCTGAGGTTCCTCCTCTTCATATAAACAGTGAAGTTGTGCAGTTTTAATTCTCTTTTTTTGTGTGTGTATGGTGCAGAAAACCGGTTTCTTTATGTTTTTATTCTTTTTTTTTGTTTTGTTTTGAGTTGTTGAGCTGTTTCTGTGTATTGATGGTTATGTATTTATTGTCTTTGATGTTGTGGGTTACTCACTCGAGTTTTAGTGCTATCCTAAATCCTGTGGATTTGAAAAAGTAACGGCGATGCCAGGCCATAGTGATATTATTATTATATTATAAGACATCAGGTCTTGTAATGCCAAAACAGATTCATATTGAATCTATCTGTACCTTAATTTGAAGAATTTCCTACAGATGTGTACTGTGAATTTTTAAAAGTGATTAATTTTTATAGGAAAAAGGCTACTTAAGTTATAGCATGTTTTTCTAAGCACACCACCTCATATGGTTGCAGTTGGTGTTTAATCTAGAAGGGCCTGCCTGTCAGATGTGAATGCAGCTTTCTTATGCTTGCATAAGAGACCTTTTTATAAAGGCTGCTAATAATTATAGTGAGAATATTTATACATATTTGGGTCAGAGGTTGAGTTCTGCACAACACTTAACTTGACGCTTTTTTTTTTTTTAACAGGTTCATTTTAGGTGCTGAGATTTTGGAGTGGCTGAAATAATCATTTAATTCTGTCTTTTTCTTCAGATCAAATCCCTACAATGGAGCAGAGTGACAGATGCATTCGTAAAAGCAAACTTGAGACCACACCAAAGGTTTAGCATGTTTTAGTAAATCAACAAACTTCATTTGTGCGCGACCTGAAAATGAAGCAGGCTTGTTTATATTAACGTGCCGAAAGTAGCCCCTGTTTATATTGCTAATGCAATCATCGGAGGCCTTTTCCGAAAAACCTAGCAGGTCATTTAACATCATATAACCTCAACCAGTTACTCAAAGCCTTTGTTATTCTGCTAGAAAAAACAATCTGCAGCGTTACACAACATTAAATGTTTTCTGAGCAGGGAATTCTTCAAGCTAAACAACCGTCTTTTTCTTTTTATACAGTTAGTTGTTGCTGCTGTTAGAATTAATCTCTGATCCACCACATCAAAAATAAATAAATAACATTGTTGTTAAATGACCTGTGAATTTTTCATTCATTAATACAGCAGTCTTAAAGTAGAAGTGTCAGACTAAGAGGTTGAGTTAAAAAAAAAAAAAAAAAAAAAAAAAAAAAAGCATGAAAAACCTCTGGTGTGGTCCAGCGCTTGCTCTCGTGGTGCTCTTGGTTTAATCACACTTGGTGGCCAGATGGTGCAGATTGAGATTTGTGTCACCTGAAGTGACCACCAGTCATCTCAGGTGCGAGTACAACAGGATGACACCTGTGATTAACAGATATTTTTCTTTATTTATTTTTAACAGCGTGCTGCTGAGAGGAGCAGTTGACCAGCTTAAACCACGATACTGCCTTAACTCATTCGCTTAACACTTCACGTTCCTTCGCAGCCTCGTCATCGCCTGCTGTGGGATGAAGATTTAATTTCGCTAATTCAACAGTTGTTGCTGCGTTCAGGGTATCGGGCCTGTCACCATTTTCCTTACTGCTTCTCCTGCTATCACTGTTCTTTCAACTTGACCATATCTCATCTTTTCCTTCCTGCTGCTGTTCTTCAATGAACTTAAAATTTCTGTATCAAGCAGGGTGGCCTGCCCGGATTACCATTGTTTGTTAGCCCAGTGGATGGAGGTTTCCATCTGTGTGACGACAGCCGGGTTCACTGAGCAGACACATAAACTCTAAAGCAAGCTGCTTCATGGCTTTCACTGCACCAAAGGTCATTCCAGCTTCTTCACACTCACTGTTTGGTTGGATTTTTAACAAAAAGACACTGCACTGGTTTCCTCATCTCGAACTGTATGGTGCACCCAATGACTGTAAATCCAGCCTGTTGCGTTTTGACAAAAACCGTTGAAGACCTCTTTATGTTTTTCACACTCATGTATCATAAGAAGGAATCATGTTGTGTGTTGGATTATTCTGAAATGATTGTGCAATTTGTTCTGATGCTGTAACATTGGATTTTTCTACAATGGCATGAAGATTTTTAAAGATCTTGATATTTTTCTTCATGGAAATGGAAGTTTTTATACTTGATATCAGAAGCTGATGGAAAATAAAAAAAGTTTGATGCACTTTAACATTTCTGTGCGACTTTGTGTCATTTTTCTTGGTTCAAACTTTATCAGATGAAAATAAATGAGGTCCTCTAGCCAGATGTAAATAGAAGGTAATTGAGGCAGTTAGACAAATAGATTTGAATTTTCTGACTGTTTTTAATATTTTATACTGTCGTTAATGTACTAAAAGTAGCTTTAGCTTGTATTTTCTAATGTAATCGTCCTTCCCCCGACCTTACCTGATACATACAGATACGGGGCCCATACTTACATTTGAACTCTTTAGTTCAAATGTTTGCTGCATATTTTATACGAAAGGTTTCTAGAACAGGTCCTTCTATACAAGCCACGAGATGTTTTATTTCTAGTTTATCTTTAACCCACTTGGTTGAAATGTGGCACTCCACATGCATCATAAACATTCATTCTTAGGGGGAAAATGTATATATAATAAAGGGAAATATTTAAATTTGATTTAAAAATTCATGGTTGACGGCATGAATTTACATTTCCACCTCTGACCTTTTAAAATATATCATTTTTTTTTCTATGTTAAAGATTTTGCAAACTATTTTAAGGTTGAAATTGGAGTTCTTCGTGCCCGCCTCGCGCCTGATCGTAGGGGTTCTCTGTGATATGTAGGGTGTTTACAATATAAAGCTCTCAGAGGCCTCTTTCCCACCGCCAGGGTTCCGGTTCCGGTTCCAGTGCCCTTGCCGTTCTAAAAAGAACCGGCGAAAACCTT
>JAVDPK010002416.1:106740-123073 GCA_034780415.1 Cichlasoma orientale
AGTTGAACCCGTTTTTCGGCCGAGCACCGAGTGCGTTCGCGGTGGAAAAGCCGCGCAGGGGCTAAAATACTGGAACGAGAACCGGAACCCTGGCGGTGGGAAAGAGGCCAGAGACAGCTGTCATTGTGAAGTGCTTTATTCAACACCAGGCAGCACGGTGGTGCAGTGGTTAGCACTGTTGCCTCACGACAACAAGCTCCTTAGTTTGAATCCACCGAAAATGTTGGAGCCTTTCTCTGTGGAGTTTGCATGTTCTGTCCTCCCAAACACATGCCTGAGGGTTAGGTTATCTGGCAGTTCTAAACTGGCCGTAGCTGTGAACATTTGTTTGTATGTGTTAGCCCTGTGATAGACTGGTGACCTGGACAGGGTGCCCTGTGACAGCTGGGATAGACTTTTGTGTTTGTAGAGATTTGTGCTTAAAGTGCCATCTAGGGTGTTCTTTTACAAATGTTACATCTTCATAAACTAAACATGGTGCACGATCTGAAATTACAATGCTCTAGTAACAGCCGTGCACTTTAGAGTCTAATCCTGTAGATACCACAGTCTCACACCATGGTCTCAGTGTGAGGCAGCGTTTTGAATGTACCAGAGTAACATGAAGAAGCTTTAGCAGGTTTTATTTCACATGCGTAACAAAAGCTTTATTCTTTAGAAAAAATATTGAGGAATCATCCTGCATCATGTGACTGATCACGACCTGCTTGGATTCAGTGTGCACTTGAATACTCCCGCTGGTAAATATTCCAGTCTAAAGAATGTAGAGTATGTACTGTAAGAAATTAATGTGTTTTAAAAAATTAGTCATCTGCATTTGGACCTTATGAATTTACTACGTTCAGGTGTTTTCAGTAATTATATTTCTGCCCATGCTATGCCTAAAAAGATGTTTGTTGAAAATCGACTGACTTATGACTGTTGTAGCCGCTCTGGCCTGCAGTGAAAAGGAAGCTGTAAATATCCTGTTGACCATATCTCATCTCTTCCTTGCTGCTGCTGTTGCTGAATGAACTTAAAACGTCTGTATCAGGCAGGGTGGCCTGCCTGGATTACCATTGTTTGTTAGCCCAGCGGATGGAGGTTTCCACCTGTGTGACTACAGCCGGGTTCTCTGAGCAGACACACAACTTTAAAGCAAGCTGCTTCGTGGCTTTCACTGCACCAGAGGTCATTCCAGCTTCTTCACACTCACTGTTATGTTCGATTTTTTTTTTCTGATTTCCTTCATCTCAAATGAGACGATGCTCCAAATAATGTAATTATTGAAATTCTTTCAATTCTGACCAAAACCTCTGACAAAGCATCTTGTGGTGTGTTTTCAGCCCATCCCACTCATGAGCCAGAAGAAGAAAGCATGAATTATGGGAGCAGGAAAGAAAGCAGGAATTTAGTAGTATATTAGGGCATTATAATAAAGGTGCATCACTCTGTTAGGGATCTGCTGGCTCCTGCCACAAAGGAGTAAAAGCTGCCTGGAGAGGAACGAGCGCTGCCATTTGCAGAACTCTCTTAGAAACGGGGAGTTTTGTTTTTGCAGAATGCCAGACTGTTCGTGTTTGCAAATGTCAACATTTGTAAAAGCCGTCGTTGAGCTCCAGCAGACTGAGGGCCCCCAGAGGGATTAGAGGAGGCTCTGTTTACCTGCTCTGAGGAATGCTGCCCTGCACGGACGCTTTTGTATCTGACAGGGACCCAAGGTCACAGTGCCGGGAGAGATGGGCCGCTTTGTCCCGCCCTGAAGTTTCCACCTCACAATATCAACAGCAAAACACAATGTGGGGGACGAAAATGGAATTCCTGCTCATGTTGCAACAGTGTTCCGAAACTCAGGTTCAGGAGGCCCCGTTTACCTTTGATGGGTCTGAGTGATTCAGGAACATTTATCATTTTTAGGGGTTTTGTGTAAAACTGTTCTGTGAATCATATTTTGAATGACTATTTTCACATATTTCAAAACTGCTTTTGTTATTCTGCTCCTCTGGCGACCTGAGTGATTTTACACCCGACGTAACAAACAGAAGGACCACAGTTTGTTTATATAATTATGAACAAATGTAACTCATATTTGGCATGTGTTGCTCCTTTCTTTTAGAAATTAAGTCAATCTCCATGTGAAGTATTTTTGCAACACCTTACTGCAGAATATTACATTTCCAACTGGGAGTGCCTACATTTAGCCACAAGGCGTCGCACTTTCACTGAAGGTAACATCCAGAAACTGATGCTGTAATCAATTTGACAAAGATGTGCAGCCTGATGCCAAAGCACTCCACTAGAGGACAAAAAAAATGCATCTCTGAGAGCTCACTATTAAGTGCTGCATGAACACTGTAAGTCTATGAAAATACTAAAGGATTATAGTGATTTGTTAAGACTAACAAAGCTGTGATGTGGACTACTGGGACTGCAGTGTTTCTTTATATGAGCCCCGACTGTCAGTCACTGTCGGATGGAGCAATCTGACCTCAACCGGCAGAAGCAGCCCTGTGGCCAACAAAGACGCTTCTGTTTAATTTGTCTGCGCGTTAGAAGTTATTTGCGGAGGGCAGACCTCGTTAAATTTGACACAGGCTCTCAACATTTCGCAAGCATGCAAAAGGTAGATCAAAGCGCAATATTCTCCATTTTTGCATAAGCCGCCAAATAGGACCAATAGGCCTCCCTCCTCAGTGAGCTCAGCTTTTCCATCAACCAAAAGTTGTCAACCTATATGTGAATTTTGGGCACCCAAATCCTGTTTGTTATAAAACGGGTGTGGAGGGAGGGTATGGACACCGGGCCAGCTGGTTTATTATTTACTAATTTGGGATTTTAATTTGCTCGTAAATGTAATAATATGGCCAAATCCCCCCCCCCCCCCCGTGTGGCTCCTGTGGTATTTTCTTTTAGACAAAGACATGTAACAACTGCAAGTTTGAAAATGTTCTTTATCTCATTTTATAATAAACATATAAATAATAAATTCTAGACATTTTGACACATCGCCCTGTTATGAAAGTTAACTGGTAGGTCTGCCTATATATAGACTATCCAAACTGTGCATCAGCCTGCAGTTCATTTCTATAAAACTATTTCCCTATTACAAAATATGAAAAGAAAAATAAGATTTTAGTACATTTACAATGAGTTACTTATTAATTTATTTAACGAAACTGTTCCAGTACTACTTTAACTGTTACTGAATTGTCAGAATCTGCATTTGATATTTTTTCTTAGAAGAAAACCGAAAAGAAACACATACACAAAAAAAAAGCAAAAAAAAAAAGAAAGCAGAGAATGCAGACATGGGGCAGAATATCTGTCCCTCTCCGACAACTGAAACGAACAGTTTACAAAATAATAAAATTCTTAATAAACCAAGCAGTACAAGAATTTCCAACACTTTCCCAACTACTGTATTTAAATTAAAATATATTTTCATATCTTACACTATTTCAAATAACGAAATGTGATTCGGTAGCGATCTGTCAAAATCTAATTTACAATTCTGTGTATAAAAATATAATTTATGGAACCCCGCGAAGTTTTTTTCTCCCCAAAATATAACAGTCAGTTGTATATATATATATATATATATATATATATATATATATATGGACATATATATATATATATGGACATATGAACATTACAGCCTGTCAAAGTTAGCTCCGTTCTACATGATCTTCTTTCTCTGTGTGATTTTTTTCCCGTTTTTTCTTTTTTCTTCATTTTTCTTTCTTTTTTTGCATTTAATATTTACAAAAATAGATTATGCACAATTTGCTGCTCACACTGTTTCAGAATCCATTTATGTGACAGCAGCAGAGTTCACATGAGAATAAATTATTCAAAGAGAAACTTTTTAAGGCTCCATTCATTCTTTGAAAGGGGACACGTCATGAAAAAGTCACTGAAATAAATATCCCAACTCCGCTGGGGCCTTTGTCATGTCTGTCTGTCTGTTCGCTTTTTTAATTATTATTATTATTTTATTTTTAATCTACTGAATAGTTCGTGTGTCCTACATTTAAAGTCTCATTCTGCTCCTGTTGTAGCTGTTTCAACTTGGATATACTGACATTCCAAGTGGATGGATCGAGTGGCTGTCCAAGAGCCATGTCCCTAATTGATAAAGGATTTTGGAGTACCAGTGCACTCCTTCGTTTTGTGCACTGCTTGGGGGCTGGGAGCTAAAAAGAAATGAGGACACCCAGTGGGCGAGCCTGACAGGTGCCAGGGCCCAGTGCGCCAGGTCGTGGTCTTCGATCACTGCGTAACAGGACGCAAGGACCTCGTCCACCACGATGGTCCCGTGCGCGGTCACGGGCGCAAAGGAGCCCTCATGACTCCGCGTGTAAATCCGTTTTACGGTCACAGGCTCAAGTCGACTTCGCTCGCCATCGAAGACGAACACTTTCTGTCCAGGCTGGACTTGGCTGGCGAAAATCGCAGACATCCGCTTCTCCGCCGCGGTGGAGCTGTTGTGGCTGACGAAAAGGAGGTGCGCGGCGGTGAGGGTTATTTTCTGGCCCGAGTCGGTTTCGATCACATAGAAGATCCTCCTCATCGTCGAATCTTGGTCTATAAACATGATGAAGTCCGTGTAAATTAGATTTCCGTCGTCATCTGCTGTCAGGACCCTGTCGCCGCTTCTGAGATCTTTGACTGCTTTCTCCGTGCCATCCTGAAGGGTGACCGTGGAGGATCCTGGGAAGCAGCCGCCTGACTTTGCTGCCACTGAGTTTTCTGTTAAAAGAAAAGATTATATTGTTAAAAGCTCAAATCTTGCCAAACGTATACATTTTCTCTAGCCCACCGTGGTACTGCAGGATTTGTTAAAAATCATTTTTAACGCGTAAAAACAAATGCCACATGTGCTTTGAAGCTTTGCAGCCCAGAGCTCATTCAAAGGCCCATTCAAAAATCCACCTTTTTTTTGCGCGTATTTGTATTTTTTCTGCCTGCACACATCATGGTGGGCCATATGCATTTTGCATAATGATGCCTGTCGGCTCCTTCATGCCAGATGCGTATTGGCTTAGCCCACGTTGTCTGAGACGAGAAAACTGAAAGCCCTGGCTCATCTATTCTTAATTAAAAAACCCAATGAAGAGCAGGCATTGTTATTCTAAATCAACTTGTGGATCGAGCTACTCTCGGTAAAGAACACTTACGCCTTTCCCAGCTACTCTTCCCATATTTACTCAGGTGCAGAAACCTCTATGTGACAATTCACACAAATAGGCGACTCACAACTACTATTTACCCAGTGGAGCCACTTTTCCAAGCCTCTCGAGTTGTAGATTTGAATTTAAATGAGGGCCCGGACTCTTAAATGCTTTCTGTTGTGCAACATCAATGTCCCCCCCTGTCTACCACCTCTCCCTGCTTTGTTGTCAGTCTTGATGACAATAATTTTGGCCTTGGTGGAACTCTTCACATACCAGTCTCTAGGATCACACTGTCCTGCACACAGAAAAAGAGGGTTTCCTACTCAGAATTTGGGGCTTTTAATCTTCTTTTAAGATTCCCGAGCATGAAATAAGGTGACAACTGAAAACCAGATTTACCCCAACCAATTCAACATTGTTCAGCCAAATCCTTTTGGTAAAGTCGCATGACCTCCAATGACACGTCGGCCTAGCTCATACTGTGATCTCAAAACGTGTGTGCTGAATGATAAGTAAGGGATTTATCAATAAAGTCTGGGCTAAAAAAAAAAAAAGCGCCGTGGTTCATCAGTCAATGTGGAGAAATATTTTCTGGGCCCCATAGGTGTCCAGTAGTGAAGGCCTGGGTAGATTATGAGCCTCAATAAAGCTAAAACAAATGATATCAGACGAAAAGGAATGCTTGAAAGAGAAAACTCTAATGATTTTCTCACATATAATTAAAAAAAAGTTACCAAATTCAAATGAAGCGTGACACCTTGCAGCACTTATTTTATTGGAGAGCAAGAAATTTTGCTTTTCTAGGTCATGCCAAGCAGCCTTGTTAGATTATGGTCGTGGTTCCCACCAGGAGACAGTGTGGGGCGGTGTAAGATCAAGAAATAAGCTGCAACGAGAAACGCTTCTAACGCCTTTGGCTGGGAATTGCCCATACATCATTCAGAGAAATGCCCGTTTACAGCTTCGTCAAACAGTCCAGTCAAAATGAACGGCAAGATCTAAAACATCTGGTCTCTGTACTTTAATTACCTTACAGATAAACACTTTTTTTGTGATTAATCCTAGAAATAATTTTGATAATTTGTGGTCACGCTTGTCCACACTATGTTGCAGCTGATTGGTCAGAGCATTTAGCCCATGGTAAGTATTACAGCCAATCTATTTTACTTTCCCTCACAGCAAGCTGATACAATCTAGTCTTGGGTGAAACTTTCCCAGAAGATAAAGCAGAACTGCAGCTTCCCTGAGCTGCACCTGTTGTTACAAACGATTACAATCACGCGTGATGGGAAACGCGCACTAACCCTACAGCCGGTAGTGCGAATGACAGATTATCGGTGCAGTACAACAAAGTGGTTCTCCTCGCATTTTTTTTTTTTTTTTTTTTTTTTTTTTTTGGAGCCATACCTGCTTTCACGGAGCAGTGGATGTGGGCCTTAGATTCATAATAGACCCAGTCAAATCCGGCTTCCACCGCCAGCCTGGACAGAGTGCCGTATTTGCTCTTGTCTCTGTCTGAAGTGGTGATGTCCACGGCCCTGCCCTCATAGTGAAGGGAGTCCTCTAAGTGGTGTCCGTCCTCGTCCCAGCCCTCAGTGACCCGCAGCTTCACTCCGGGCCACTGGTTCATCACTGAGATGGCCAGCGAGTTCAGCTTGTCTTTACATCTCTGTGGGAACAAGAAATTGACCCGTGCGTCACCTGAATTGTCATAAACAGGATCACAGCCCGCATAAATAAGCTTGCATAAAGTGAAAGTCACTCAAACCACGTTTACCAAAAGAAAAATGACGTGATTGGTCATTATTTCAATCTCAGATCACTTGCCTTTGGCTTATTTTTCGGTGAAGAACACATAAAATAACACATTTTCAATGACTTCACACTGGACTCGAGCTTTGAGTACGTGGGTCACCTGCTTTACCAGGTGAGCTATAGCAGCACCGCCAATTCAGAGTTTGACAGTGAGCTTGAAGACGAGGATGAGATTAACCATACGTCAGCTCCAAAACAAGCTCTTCAGTTGCCAGCAAGGGAATTGTGAAACTAAATGTCCTTTTTGCCCAAGGAATGAGGGATCCCATGTGGCTGCCAATGTAGTCCAATCAGAGCCAACACACATCGCCCTGGTCGAACTCTTCATCACAAATGCCATCTAGAAATTCATCCTGATTAGGAGATGCTCCCTGATCTAAATTCTGTTCTAGATCCATTAGCAACAAACAGAAGAGCTGCAGTGTTTGTAGAACCATGATGGACAGGAAGACACAGTATACAAGACACAGACATAGCAAAACTCTGCCCCTCGTGTGTTGTATAGGCTGGTACAAACAGGCTTTTTGTTCAATGGGGCTGAGTTACATAGACTGACATGCTTCATATATATTTTATATTTATATTTTATTACATTGTAGCCCTTTTGTTCATAAATATAATAACAAAATAATGAGACGGATCCACCAGACCCGCCAACACTGGCTGAGCAACAAAAACAGGAACACACCACACAAGGGTTAATAACAATTAAAGATTAAAATTGGACTAACTGAGGCCTCACACAACTCTCCACCCCCACCTGACTCCCAGCTGAGGCGAAACACTGGAACTGAACTGCGGCTCTGATCCTGAGCTTGCATTTCTCAGTGTTAGCAGCCGCGTCAGAGGGCACATCTCGGGTAAGAAAGCTGCTGATGAAATATTGATAAGGCACTGCATTCGCTTCACTGGCCTATAACATATGGGTCTTTGGTCTTGGAGAGGTGCGAGCAGCGACCCTTTCTATCCAAAAGTGTTGCATTAAAAACAACATTAATACATTATAAATTCATGAGCTTGTATTAGGCAATGGAATAAAGGAGTCTTTTTGTTGGTTGTCTGTTTTCTTTAAATAAATAATTGATATGCAGATGATATAAAGATGATCTTCAAGAGCAGCTGCCTCCTTAAAATATCTGGAGTTTGTTGCACCCCAACCTCTCTGCGCTCTCAATGAAGATGCTTGGCCTTCTCCAAGACAACTATTCTGGACGCCGAACCAATATGTCAAATAAAACATCACAAAGAGTCTTTTCAGTCCAACGGCAGAGGGAAACTTTCATTACTCTTCTCCTGCAAAGTCTTGGAAACGTGACATGCCTTCTTAAGTCGAGGTGTTTTGGCTGCTGACTGACAGACTTGTGAAATATCCGAGGATTGTATAGGGGCAAAGAAAAACGTCTATGTGTGACCCACTGTCCTTTTCCCCGCAGGGACAGTCTGAGGTCTTCAATCAGAGGCTGTTCACATAGATCTACACGCTCGTATAACAGAAAACAAAGTTCCACATATATCAGTCGCTGATTTATGAGGATATCACACTTGTAGAATGTGTTGAATTTAAAAAAAAAAAACTCTCCCCAAAAAAGCCTTCTGCATACTGAGAGGGATTGTCGGAGTCAAGAGCCGTAAAGCTTAACCTATTTATTAATTCATTAGGTCGTGTGCCGCAAATCAAGCCAAATTCTGCTCAGCCACCATGAAGCCCAGCAGGGCGCCTTGGACCGGCGCTTTGTGCTCGGGGTAAAGTTGTTCAACAGCCTGCCTCTTAATCTTTTCACAAATGATTTGGTTAGAGGAAACACTTATCAGCTACCTGTCAGTGCAAACAAGCCGCCAGCTCATCTCTTTTCCAACTCGTTTGCACTGCAGGCTCTTAACACTGCTACACTGGAGGAGGAGGGGGGAAAAAGATTAAAACGCCGATTAATCTGGCACCAGATCTTAGATTTAATTTTGGAGACGTAAAAAGTAAGCTCTGAAATTGTGGCTGACAGTTTAGTTTGTTTAAAGAGGGCAAATCTAGACTTTTAAAAAGTTATTTTATTGTCAAACAAAACTTTAACGTCTTACTTTTCTGTGTAGAATGTCGCTGAACTCAAGTTGAATTCACGAGGGTCAGCGACAGATGAGCCTAAGTCTAAAACCCTAAAACTAGCTCCTGTTCAAGTCAGGCCTCGTCACGTCAGGAATCTATTTGTTAATGTCTCTAAAACGTATCTGCTGGCAGCTTTCCTCGAAGTTCGCTGTGTCAAACTAGTTAAGAGTGTTTGTTCAAGCGCTTCTTCGCGTATATAATCTTGCCAAGACCTCAGTGAGCTGACTGAGTATTTCATTTATTGCACATATCTAAGGGAGCTACTCCAGACACGTGCCTTGTTTCATGTATGGATGCAACACCTATTATCCAAACCGCGAGATAACGGGAGAAGTTCAAGGCATTCATGCGTAAAACTCCGTGCGTAAAAACCCGCTGGATTCATGCATAAAGCCTTGGCACGGCGTAAATCCCCATGTGATAATGCTTATGGTGCTTGCAGCTACACTTACTCTCCTTTGCGCGCACACGCTTCAATCTGATGGCTTTACATTGTCATATATCAAAAGGGTAATCACACCTGTTTTAACTTACTATGGCCTCCCGCTGACCAAAGGTCCTAAGTTCAAACTGTATTTCAAGCCCCAGTGAGGGGCGCCTAAAAACTCTTTCATGTACATTTCACACTTAGAGTTGGTTGCCTTGTTTTCTGTAAACAGTCGAATGGGAAATGGATCACGAACAACCCAAATAAATCCGGCAAAAAAAAAGAAACCCCCAGCATTGCTCACAATAGGCCACGTTTGCCACATGCAATCACAATTTATCAGAAGCTCTCCCACCTCTCACCTTTGAACGTTTGGATGCAGACCTGCAAAAGCAAATCTTTTTAGGCAGGTGGATCTTTTTACTCAGAGTGAAAGCTTGGATTAAGACAGGTGCTTCTCTATTTCAGGAATTCTTAAAATAAGAGTTAAATTAAACCATGTTTCTTGCTAGAGACTTGGAAACCCCCAGAGAATCCGTTTAGGTCTCTAAACCCCCGCCTTGGTAATCATATCCTCACACGACTGTAATTTCATGATCCCTGTGTATGAGAACCTATAGGTGTATAACAGAGGAGATGTGGGGAGGGCTGAGCGACGCACGCACTGTGAATATTTTATCGGAGCTCGCCCTCATACATGGTAAGAGGCACGGGTTCAGGGACACCGGCGCGCGCTTGGCTTCAACGCTACCAGCACCACCACCATCACCACCTTCATTTTATTATTACTGAGCCAATATCACCCAAGAGTTTTTAATAATTCACCAGCATCTAAGTGCTAAAAGTCATGCTGAAGAGACGCGACATCCTGCAGCCTGGAGAGAAATCAAGGCATATCTCCGATGTATGTGAGCCTCGTCTTAGCTGCACCAAACGAGGTATAATGTTTTAAACTGACTGGCTGCGAGAGGGTGAGATATTTAAAATAGATGTCATCCTTCATGCAGGTGTATTGTAAAAGACACCAACACTCCTGTGCGTCTTGCTCCTGTAATTGACCGAGTCCCACCCATTTATGAAGGCCTGATAGTGTTCAGAACACTCTCAAAGAAATGTCAGTTTTCATGCACAGATGCACACCACGCGAAAGGCTAAATTACAGCAGCCTGTGCAAGGAAATGTCTGAATGAGCTACGCCATGCCTCAATAAGCCCGGCTGTTTAAAGCGATGCGCATCCCCAGGGCTGGGATAAAGAAAGGCGCTTAAACAAGATGCAATGTAAAGCCTAAATAGGCAACAAACACAGAAAGTCTTCATGAAATGTAACATGAATGTGCCCCTGTAAAGCAACAAAATGAGCCTCACATAGATACAAATATAGATATGAGGAGAGGGGGTACATTAATATTTTAAATACACTGTCACAATCATGAAAGCCGAGTGTCCTGACTGTCCGCCTGCACATCACTTATCCAGCTGGATTTCTATATTCGCTTCAAGGCTGCAGCCTTTGAAAACTCCCATGCTGGTGTATAAAGCGCATCCGCTTTTGCAGTGAAGTTAAAAGGCTCAGTGTGAAGAGTTCAGCAGCGGGTAAAACAGACTTCACTTAAGGTGCGCAATCAGTCTGACAAGGAGGCTGTTGCAGTACGCAGTGATGGTGCGTTAGGAAATGGGCAGTGGGGGGGAAAGGTTATTCTGTCTCCTTACCTGAGTCATTAGCCTGTCAGCACCGGTGTTCTCCTCATCCTTGAATATGATGTCTGTGTTATAATTGGGAGTCAGTTCTTTAAATCGCTCGGAGTTTCTTGTGATCTTGCCTTCGTATTTGCCGCTTGCCCCGAGGGTCTTCTCCGCCACGTTGGGGATGAACTGCTTGTACGCAAGAGGTGTCAGCTTCTTCGGATGTCTTCTCCTGCCGTAGCCCCTGCCCGGTCCGCATCCCATCCCAGAGGATACCAAGGACAAGCAGATGAGACCGACCAAAACGATTTTGGTCCAGAGCAGCATTTTTGTCCTTTAAGATCTCAAACGGGTCACCGCTGCTATCTCTACCGTCTGCCTCTCCCGGCTCTCGCAATGTCCTTGTCTCCTCTTCTACTTCGCCTTAGCCTGGTCTCTACCGTGGCAGGTGCGGAAATGAACGCCTCAGATAAATGGTAATAACGGGGCAATTCGAAGGAGGGTTTAAAAAAAAAGTAGTGAGGGAATTAAAAGCCACGGGATCTCTAGTCGAGCTGCTGCCGCTTGTGTGTGCCTACCGCTTTTACTGCTTTGTATTATAGCACCGATCTATAGGGGAGGGACTTCATTGGCGTCGACTACCCCTCCTGATGTTATCCCACAAAAATCTTAAAAGATTTCTTCCACCTGAGGGTTAGCCTCTGTTTCGGGGAGGAGGGGCTGCTCCATGGGAAAACATCAATTATAAACCGTCTTTTTTTCACCCTCCCGTTTTCCAGCGTTTCACAGTAAGGGAAGCAGAGACAGGGCAACTTGAACAGTGCTGGGCTCAAATCTGAAGCAGTGTAGTTAGGTGAAGTGATTTGTGTGGGACAACTTTCAGCGCAGAATGCGTTTCCCAGGAGAATAAAACTGCTTGTGGACGCGCAGTGCGCAAAGGCTGCAGGATCTGGCTGTGAACCCCATATCCACCAGAATAAATACACAAATAGTATGAAAGAGTTTGGTTACTGTGCACTTTTATTAGATTTTATTGGATTATTAGATTAGATTAAATTCAAATTTGCCTCTAACCTAGGGCACCCTGCAACCACACCAACGTGAATATTCCCACGAAATTCGCTTTGGAGCAACTTCTTACCATGCTGGTGATTCAAAGGCGCAAGAAATCTGAGCAAACATATCGCAATTCAATTTTTGGTCTAACACTATTAAGAGTTCGCCAGATCAAAAAAGCAGAGTTCAGTGACATCTTTGCACTGCGCGCTTTTGTTTCGCACTTGATTTCATGCGTAAAACATGCATTTTTTCTGCAAAACGGCGTTCAACGCAATTAATTCATTTATTTATTTTTACATGTTCATCTCATTGTCTCACAACCGGACAGATTTATGGCACAATAGTAGATGAAGCTTTAGCAAGTGCTTTTTTAAATGCCTGTCCGACCCATCCAAAGCCTGTTATTATGGGGAATTAAGCTATTTAGCGTATAAAATATACCAATACTCAGTGTTAATGATTAAGTATCAATAATATTTTTCCTGTACACAGATAAAATCTACTTTATCTTACTTTATTTAACTGGTCAATGGTGCTGAAATCCAACTTTCTGTCATACTCTTTACCTTTAAAGGAGAGGTGCATTATTGCCCTCCTGGGATGCACTGTCATTAAATTTCCACTGAAATTATGATTTTTCTTGAGCATTAAAATAGATTACATTTCAATCACCAGCCTTTTTGAGTACTTGTACCTCAGCATGCTCACATAGTCTCATTCCTATAATTAAAGGCCAATTAGGACATATTTTAGTGTTGTTGATTAAAACTGTATGGCACCATCAGACACCACTGTATTCACATTCAAGGTACAAACAAAACAGATATCTAAAGTTTAGCAGGGAAGAAAATTATTTGTGTGATAACAATGAGTAATTACAGGAAGACAGGCTGTTTTGAGGCAACTTTAGCTCTCACCACACAGACACTGTGGCACAGGTGCTCTGAAGTGAGGACAGATATGCCAGTCTTTGGTGTGGCTTCTCTCTCATTAGACCTCACTCTGGCTGACCTCCAGTCTGGTGTTGTTCAGTCAGTGCCAGGCTAGTGGCAAAGCAACTAGGGCAGGTGAGACCAACTGCTGCTCACTGAGACTATGAGCATCAACTCTTGGCCAAAAGATGGCTGGCACACTGCTGTATAATGCAGAGCAAGATACTCCACTATCAGCTATTGGCTTTTAGTCTACAAATCACTAACTTCCCTCTGTTTCTTGCTGTATGTCATGGAGATTCTTAAGATGTCTTCCTTAGACGCATTTCGGTGCCTGTCTCTGCAGATGCGCTATTGAAACACAGAACTGACAGCACTCGCGGTGCCCTGAGGGACACCAGAGGCACTGTTTAGCCCCGGGTCAAAGTGTTGGTTTAGGTGTCACAGCTCTGAGATAAAACTTGGCATGCCACACAAATGCCTCAAGCCCACAGGGAGGCGAAGAAGACATAGCATGAGTCCTCAGAGGTCTCAGTCCTCATGAAAGGCAGCAATAATAACCATATTAATGTTCACAATAATATGACTATTAAAGACCTTAAAGTGGTGACTTGTAAATTAACAAATTATGCAGCCTAAAAACCAAGTTTGCCGGTGGGATTGAACTTGAGTTTCTACCGCAGAGGAAACCAAGGATCTCTCACTCAGTCAGACCTGGGGCAAATAGCATTTGCAAACATTACACTTCATTGTTTGATTTTGGCCTAATTCAGTGCCAGATGGGTGGAGTTTGCAGCTAAAGGCAATGTAAATCACTGCACACAGTTTAGACAATTAAAGTATCTGCATCTATTTGGTGTGTGAACTTTTATTTGAGCGTTTGCCTTGATCAGACATCTTAAAACAAACACCTTCTAAGATCCCAGATTTGTGCCATTATGCCACATTATGTTATTCTTTTATTTACAATAGTATTTGTTTTGCATATGAAGGTGATGCAGAAAAGCAAAGGCTAGCTCCCTGAAATAATTCTGGAGGGATTGAGGGCATTACACAATTATTAAGAAGCCTGTTGCATGTGATGGCTAATCCAGTGCGAGGCGTGAAAAACGGCCAGTGAGTCATCGGTTTCTGGCTCCTTGTGTGTCCCATCAAACGCTTCACCCTCCAAAATGTACAGACACACTTATGTAACCCTCTACCTGCTCCATCACATGTTCATCATCTGCCGTGTTACACCTTCTTTCTTTAGGATGCTCCCTCTTGAGCCTGACATTCAAAAGAATTAAAAAGATATGCTTAGAATCAGACTAAATCCACACCCATGTTTGATTTCTTGTGCCACTGTCTCAATCGAGCACAAGCGAGATGCAACTAGAAGTGGTTGAGTGGAGTTTAACCAGTGTAAGTCCCCACAATTACTGCTTTAAAGCCTCCTCCTGTCTGAATGTTTTGTAACATTGTTAGACGGATTAGGACTAGAGAATAATCACGCACAAACATATAAGTAGTGTCAGGCTTTCTGGGTTGTTTTCCTTTGCTGCACATAGGGTTTCCTTTCTCCCCAGGCCAAGAGAAAGACAGCCCTACCGCAACTCTTTGTGGTTTCTACTCACAGGTGGGGTCCGCATTCAAATCTTTATCCTGTTTTGAACTTTTGGCAAACAGTTTATAGCACGGACATGTTGCCATCTATCCTATGAGCATGTGCACCCTTTTGTTAGAGTGACAAAGTTTGAATAATCTTCCTCTTAATGGTTTATCTAAGCCGCACGCATCAAGCATTATGCAGAGGTAAAGAGTCAGAATTCAGCTGAACAGAATCAGGTGCCCCGAAACTAATCTGTCAAGTACAATGGAAATTTCACAATACAGTAACTAGAATCACAACCCTCAGCGTGCCCCAGAGTCTGTAAAGGCATTTTATTTGCACTCTTTAGCCGCTCCCAATACTTAAACATTAAACGCCAAGGCTAGACAGGCAAAACCTCTTTGAACTGCAGGGCAGGGTGAAATCAGTGGGAGGGGAAGGAGGTGAGTGAGTGGAGAGCGGGGGGCTGGTATTTGTGTGTTATTCCATCAGGTGAGTCACCGCTGGCCGCCGTGTACTGCAACACCATCACGGTCTTAGCGGTGATGACAGAGGGAATGGCTCAGAGGGATTGACATGTGTCTGTTTACTTTAATACATAACTGTACTGAGAGTTTGTGACGAGGCATTGTTAAGAATTTACATTGAAACAAGCTGCTGTGTTTGTAGAAGCTTAGCTGTGTCTTTAACTTCCTAAAGAAAAGTGATACAAGGCCAGTATTACTTCACTTCTTTCTCAACTCAGTTTCAATTTCATGACAGCACATATGGCCGATTCTCTCCGTTTCTTCTAAATAGCTTTACAGAGAATATCTGAGTTTACGCTTTAAGGAATACAAATCTTTAAAGAATAAACAACGGGTAACCAAGCACACTCACGTGACACAACTTTCAGCTGCGTCCTTGTCACAAGGGGTCGCCTGCACATTTGCTTTGGCAGGGTTTTATTCCAGATGCAACCCCAAAGGGGATTTGTGGCTCTGACTGGAATTGAACCAGCAACCTTCTGCTTGCCAAGAAAATGTTAACCACTACACTATGGAGGCACAGTCAAGTATATGCATGTCTGTATGTTAAATATGAACCCAGAGTCTAAGGCAGCTCAGCTTGATTGGAAACAACGGGAAACAGCAAAGACTCAGGAAGCCACTGCTTCGCCAGCCAGTCAACCATTTTCTTAACGGCTTATCCAGGTCAGGGTTCCTAGTGGCATATCACACCATATCACTTGTACTGCAAGTGAATGCCGTTAAGTGCTTGTTAATTGTCTTGATGTATAGATAGTAGCCCTTTAGGCACAGGCATGCAAATGCACATGTATTACACTAAAATTAATAATAATTATTGACAGTGAAGCTGACCAAATTCAGTTAATTTCAGTTCCATTCAATTCAATTCAATTCAATTCAATTCAATTCAATTGAATTCAGTTTAACTCAATTCAATTCAAATTTATTTATATAGCACCAAATCACAACAGTTTCCCCTAAAGCACTTTATATTGTAAGGTAAAGACCCTACAATAATTACAGAGAAAACCCAACAATCAAAATGACCCCCTATGAGCAAGC
>JAVDPK010002416.1:131936-162877 GCA_034780415.1 Cichlasoma orientale
CTCATTTTGAATTTTATGTCACCAATAGGTTTCAAAAAAGAAGACTGGAAAAGTTGTGCAATACTTAAAAATACCTAGTGACACATCAGAATTAATTAGGTTAATTAGTAACATGACTGGGTATTTTTTTTTTTTTTTTTTTTTTTTTAAAGAGGAGGAAGCATTCAGCATCAGGTGAAAAACCATGTGGCAAAAGAGTTCAACAATGTAGAATAATAAAATAAAGGATTTAAGGATTCCATCATTTATGGTGCATGATCTCATTAAAAGAGTTTCAGAATCTGGAGAAATCACAGCACACAAGGGAGACTAAAGGCAAGGCAGTAAAGGAAAGGCACAAACCTTTGTTTAAATTAAAATATTGTCTGTGATCTTGGGGCCATTAGAATTGCATTGAAGTTCAAATACAGTTCTGTAGTTTAAATCATTGCCTGGGCTCAGGAACACTTCTTAAAACCCCTGTCTGTGAAAATACTCTATGTACAAGCGCTGGGTAAACTACTGCACAAAAAAGAAAACATATACGGTACGGATTCAATTATTGGGCCACCTGCACATTACACTTATAGGAGCTGCTCGGCCATGGAAACCCATACCATGAAGCTCCCAGGGCATGGTTTATCTATGAAGCTTAGATGTGAGTTCAATTAGGAAGGTCTGATTTCACTCCTCTGTCTGCTTTCCTGGGTGTTTGGCGGCTAGTTTATTCTTCACATCACTTCTGCTTTTCCATGCTGTCAAACTGAAAGCTGACATTATTGCTCTAGTCCAATCGTCTTTCTGCCCACGTACTTCAAGCCAATCACTCTCCACTTTGCATACTTTAAATCTTGAAATCACTGCTTACCTGTCATTCTTCCTTGCAGACTCATTTGTGCAACCCACCTCCTCCCCATCTCCACCTCATCCAAATCACTCAGTGCATCATCCAAGCCTCCATCTTTATCTTCACTACCACCACCAGCGTCTAGACTCCGGGGGGTCCTGCCCTAATTCCTATCATCGCTGGGATTCCGTTCTGCTTCATGGGCCACTGGAGTCTAACCACCAAATAGATTGATATAATTCTGTATATCAATAAATATTGTTCAGCTTTTCCAAATGAGCTCTCCTTATTGAACTGATGCCAGAGAAGGTCTGGAACTCTGCAGTTAGTGAGTCAGCAGAGTGTGAGTCACTTTTGCACACTATGTGCAGCACTCTACCACTTACAGGTGATCGTAGAATATCAAGGAGAGAAGAAATTTTGCAAACTGACCTGTTGCAACGGTGGCATCATGTTACAGTACCACACTCAAATTTAGTGAGCTCTTTAGTACAAATTCTTTCACAACAGCACTTTTGTCCATATATTGTACATAAACAAGATCCAGAAATGCAGCTGCCTTCTTTTGACTCATTTAGCATAGACAGAAACTCTCTTCACTTGCAAATCTGCGAAGGCCCCTTTAGTGCTGAACGAAATACTGTATATGCAGGTTGTGGAGCAACATCTGCTCTCGTGCAGATGTTAAAACACATTCTGAATGCATTACAACAGCATGGCTTGTTGGAAGATTCGAGTTGCCTGGAGTCCAGACCTTCCACATATTAAATGTTGTTCAAAGAGGAGCTGCTTCAACACAGTAGGAAACCTGGTTTCACCTTTTTTGAAATGAGGTGCTGGCATCAAATTCAAAAGGCTGTGAGAAATAAAAATATTCTGATATATATATAGTATATATAAAATTTAAAAAGAGAAATAGAAATAAAGAGAAATACAATACAATACAACAAACTGTTTGTAATCAACCAAATCATTACAAACCAAGTGCGCTGCATTTCTGCTGAATACTGTTCAGCTGATCTAAAGATCTGGCAGTGGTCCACGATCTGTTCAGCATCGTTCCACAGCTGAGGACTACCGTTACAGAAAAGCAAAAGGCATTCTGAAAGATGCTCTCCTTTGCTACATTTCCAATCAATCTGCCTGGCAGCTCCTCTGTTCACAGTTAAGCAGCTGTTAAATTGTTTTGGTTAATTTATATCTGAAGGCTCTCGTTACGCAGCTCTCCCTAAAAAGCTCTCTTGACACCCATGTCGAAGGGTTAAGATTTTTGATTTTCATCAGCGAGCCGTGTTCCCTCCCGCCGCCCCCTCCACCCAGCTCTTGCATTTGGCCCACTCTCTCTGCTGAACCTATAGCTGATATCTCTCAATCAAGAGCTCTCCTGTCCTTGCAATCACAGTGTCATTGTTCATCTCATGTTGTGGAAAGCTCTTTTGACAGAGCGCTGTGATGAATCACCTGGCTAAGGCTTTTGGAAACGAGGCCTTCAGATCCCATCGCCCTCTTTTTCATAGGGAAAAAAAAACATTCAATTCATTTCTCCTGCTCTTTCATGTCTCCTGCTGCTTTTTTTTTTTTTTTTCGTTTTCGTACACAGTGTTTTAAAAGTTATTCACTGAAAACCCTCCTCCTTTCTTCTCACTGGGCTTCGCAAAGCAAATATCTGGCGGGTTTAGTTCATAAAAGAAGCGCTTTTACTTGCTTAAGGTGCTGACGGCAGGGCACACTCTGTTATGTTGGAGGCTTAAAAAAACAAAACTTTGCAGGGTAAGTCTCAGCCACCAAATTAAGTGGCAGAGGCTTCTAATTCTTCTCTGCTCACGCCGTGGAAAAACGAATCCCCTCACTCTTTTGTCCAGTAAGCCTTAGCAATGTAGAGGAACTCTTTTTTAAAGTTTGCCCTGAAATTCTGCTGGATTTTTTTCCTCTTATATCAACTCCTAAAAGTGAAAAGAGGGACGAATATAAACTTGCAGGAGGAGCATGTGAGCACATGATCGGGTCCAGGGTGAGTGTTTTCAAAAGGCTGAACACATCACAGAAGAAACCGACTGCAGGAGAAGTGCAAATGACACTCCCTCCAACCAGGCAAAAAAAAAAAAAGTGATTTAGAGCACCTGTGGTTTAACAGCACAATGTGCTTCGAAAGCCTGTAACAGGCTGAGAAGTTAAACTGCTACACATGTGCAACATATATCAGTATTTTAATGATGTCAAGCAGTGGATTAGCAGAGGCATTTTCCTGTGATTACAAAAGATGTATTTAGGATTGTTACCTGTTGAAGCTCTAACTGGGGTTGGATAAAGGTGAGGGATATCATGCATGGCTGCGAAAGGAAATTTATAGATCCAGACACATTGTACCTCCCAGCTGTGCAGCCCTTGCTCCTCCCAGTCCTTAAATACAGACGTCCCTGAATGACAGGATGCAAAGTTTGAACTGGCATCCAAAAGTTTACCCTTAACCAAACACTTCAAACTCCGGTGACACAGAGATCAAATCATATTAATGCTTATATATATATTTATACATCAAGAAATTCCTGTACCGCTGTGATCTGCCAAATGCTTCAGGGCATGACTATTTATACACTGCTGAGCAGTGAAAACTTCTTATTGCAGTAGTATACAATGCAGGGTAATTATAATGTAGTCTTGATTAATGTTGTTTGGAAAGATTGTGAGTACAGTTCTCAAAAGCATTGCATACACAATACAAAGCTGGATATTAAACAAATGTTAGTTCGTGAGACTTTAAAGGTCGGAAGTTTTTGTGTAAACACATTTAAAAACACTACTTTGAAAAGTGTTTTGAAAAAGCCTTTTCCTGTTTTTTTGCAGCCTGAAACGTCTTGAATACAGGGCATGTTTCAACCTTTCAACGAGGCACACTGGTATTTTGTCACAATTATTTTAGGAGTTTCTTTCATGACTACGCTGAATGAGGCGATTTGTACAATTAAGGCACAGAAGCTTCAGCAATGTGAAGTTCGGAGACCTGGACAAACCCTTTGCTGTCTGCAGCGTGAGGCCCGACACCTGGGCAAACACTGCAGCCCAGTGATCTGTCATCAGCTATGGAAACCAGCACCAACTTGGTCGCTTTTGTCAGCGCACAAAAGAAAATGCCTCAAATTAATTTAGCACTCTGCATTCATCTTCTGTTGAGGCTTAAGACCTCATCTAAGCTTGCGAAACAGCAAGGAGCTCACGGGGCTTCATGTAAGAATTTTGGCTCATAGGTGAAGCCAAACGCTGTTAAGATGTGACATGTTGACTGTCTAGTGAAGTATGTGTATCCTGTTAATTCAGACAGTTGGTAATACCTGGGATCTACAAAGCCCTCAGATGTACTTCTGTGTGTACTTCTCTGATCTCTTTCACTCAGCCTTTCTCCACAATACCAGACCACTTGAGGACATACAAGATAATTGTCCTTCTCCCACAGACAACCTCAAATCAAACACTGCCAATTCCAGCCTGTCGTGAGCATAGCAGTGATGACTTCTCAGAAGCTTGGTGAGGCTGTGTTGAGTTCTGGTGATGCACTGCTCTCACCTGAAATAAATATTCACACGGTCTGGAATGCAAATATCCAGTGACGCTATAGCTGTAATATATCTAATCATTTGACAGATTTAAGTAAAAAGTTATTTAAGTACCCCCCCCCATAAAAAGAAATTCAAATATATTATATATGCATTAAATGTGAAATAGCAAATTATGTGTGCATGTTCAGTGTTTTGAGCTGTAACACCAAAACAACTACATGAAAGCAATTCTGTGCACCATGTGAAGATTTAAAAAATGACATCAGATACCCCAGCAAATATGCATAGAGTGACTTATTAGGAAACAATAAGATGAAATGAATCGATAAGAGTCAAAGGGAGGTAGGAGAAGAGTTTTAACCAGGCTCTCTCTAACAATCTTTCTAAGCAGATCTGTTAAATATGAAGAAGAAAAAACAATGTGTCTGCAGAGCATTTACCTATAAAGTGTATTTTATTTGTATTCCACACAATATCTGCACATAGTACATTATAGCATAGCATATCATAGCATAGTATATCAGAGGGACAGCTCAGGTGAGAGACAAATGTGCAGAGGATATATTGGACAAAGGATGTTGAAGCTGCAAGGCAGGTGTCAAAGAGAAAGAGAGCAGAGAAAGTTCATGGAAGCAGGACATGCAGAGGATTGGTGTGAGAGAAGAGGATGCTAGAGATAGGTTGCAATGAAGGTAGATGATCCACTGTGGTGACCCCTAATGAAAGCAGCCAAAAGAAGAAAACTAATCTGCACATAGGACTGAGTTAAACTCTTTTTAGTTCATTCATACAGGTCACTGTGACCCAAACTGGATCAGACCAACAGAATGACTGCATATTTTACTTTTCTTTCATTGCAAAGAAGTGCATTCTGAAAAGGTTCCTGTCTAATCAACAGCCCTTTTAGAAAACAGATGATGACTAGCCTGAGATGTTCTCTTGGATCTGTTTTGTGTCACTAGTGCATGGGTCATGCTAGCCACACAGCCCACAGAAGTGAGCTAACACAGCTAGTTACACACAGTGGGACTACACCAAAAGCCCGCTTTAAGGTAAATATTATTTTGAACTGTGAATCATTGGGTGACCAAAAGAAAATAGATGGATGGATATTCTTGCACTGTGAAAAGGAACTAGTTGCCACTTGAAGAAGAAATAGTTCATGGTTTATCCCAGGTAACATGGATACTAGCTAAAAAAGAGCTTTTGCTGAGAGTAAGTGAGAGTCTTTTTGGAATTTGAGTGCAGTGGCCTTTGCTTTTTATAAATACGGCCATTTTCTATTAAACCCGCAGCTATGAATGCATACATTTATTGCAGGTAAGTGTAGCGCAGATGGAGTAACCTGATTGCCATTTCCATGGTAACATCATGTGACTTGGCTGCAATCAGCGCTGCTTAGCTGTCACACAAAGCCATTTAGACAGTCAATTGAGGAGAGGCCTTGAGAGTAAGACGGCCAGAGAGCCAGTGCGACAGCCCCCCCCCCCACCCCCCACCCCAGTGGTGCCTTATAGGGCACACTGCTCAGACGTGATCACACACCAGAGGAACTCATCTTAAGCTCTTTAAACTAGCCAGTAATCCGCCAATATGTGCAATGTGACATGAATCTTTTGGCTGGAAAGGAGGGCATGCTACTGCATCACATTCAGGTCACCTAATTCCTTGTCAGTGTTATCCATCCCACATCCATGTTATTATTCTTAACAATACTTGCCTTCAGATCAAGCACTTAAAGGGGAGTTAGTGTATCATCTGGATTTACTTGAATGGCAGGAGAATTTGGCAAACGCATCAACGTGCAACTCAAGATACAACTAAAGAAATGTTTTTTTTATCGTGGCATATTTCTACTAATTTTGGCCTCCATTGCATCACATATGCTTCAATGAAAAGCAAGTTGATCCATAACCATTTAACCTGCGTGTGACTCGTTTTTACCTAAATGCACCTCACGCAGGGAACATATATATTCAGAGCTGAGCACGCCATCTGAAAGGGTTGTGAACAGGAAATATGAGGATGCTGTATAACCAGCTCCTTGGTCACAAAATTTATTATGTAAGAACAGCACAACACACCACAAAGTCTACAGTACACTACAAATGAGAAAGGTCAGTGTTTTAGGTTGGCAGCATAAGGTGGTCCTGTCACAGGACAGTCAGACTGTCACATTAAAATATGAAAATCTAGGTGCTAAGCTCATAGGTTGAGCGGGTGACCACATGCCGCAGGGTTAAAGGCAGTGGCCTGGGTTGGATTCTGACCCAAGGCCCTTTGCTGCGAGTCATCCCGCTCTCTCTCTCCCCCCGCTTTCCTGTCTCCTCTTCACTGCATGATTTAATAAAAGCAAAAAGGCCCCTGCAATAAAAAAAAACAACAACAAAAAGCAAACCAATCCCCATAGACTAGCATGAAGGTGGGATGATTTTTTTTTAACAAACCCTTTCAGGGCTTAAACTTAAGGGTGTGGCCACTTTGACCAACAGCTGCACGCCAACACTGGTGGCTTCGAGTCACTGAACTAGATTGCGCGACCTTGTTTTGTTTTTTTTGTGTGTTTTTTTTTTTAATGGAATCACCTGACAAGCTATTTGGTTGCTATGCTGTTAATTGTAGTAACAGACCAAGAAATAAGAGCTTCAGGTTTTGGTTTGGATATCTTCCCTACACTGTGGCTACGAGCACTTCTGGCCATATGTGGAGGCAGCAGCAAAAATGCTAATGTTGAAGCACAAAACAATGCTTTGCAAACTAGTGAGTGCCATCGTGATGACTGTGTCCATCTTTTATGTATTCTATGATCTGTGTAAATGAACAAACAGATGAACATAGACAGAGTTGATTCTCACTGGCCAATTAATGCCCCACTTTTAGCAAAAAGTTATTTGAATAATGCATTTACTTTACTTCAACCCCTATGTTTATCATTTATAATTCTTATATGAATATCTAATTAATAATCTTGAATTTACTGAAATTTTATGTAATGTAATTTTACTTTTTTTTTTCTTTTTTTAATAATGACATTTTCAAAAGTTATTTTTCCTTTGGTTGCCCACAGATCGTTGCTGTTCTATTGCCAGTTATAAAACACAGATATAATAATATGAAATGTCTTAATCTGGAAAGTTAAGAATAAAACTGTATATTGTCAAAGATGATTCTACTAAATTTACATTAAAATGTTTATGCTAGAGAGGGTTAAAATAATGCATTATGTAATAGAGTGAAACAGCATATTTTTCAATAGAAAAAGCAGTTACGTGTGAGCGAAAATCTGCTAAAGCATGCTTTGGTGGTTGCACAAGACAAATAAAGTCATACTGGCTTGGTCCTTTTGCATGCAAAATGAAAAGAATGCAAAGTATATAAATTGTTTATTTATGTTTAATAGCTGGGAAACCTGAATGAGTGCCTTCTTGCAGGTGCACCGTTTTTGTGAGAAGCTTAATATATAAATAAAACAATCTCAAACCCAATTGGGGTGATTGTTAAGACATCAACTTTAATGTCTTTATCCTTCAGTCTGCGGTTTACAAATCCTTCCTCGATTTCCTTAGATGCAGCAAGAAGATGAACAGTATTCTTTCTCTGCAAATCCACTCTCATGGCTGCCTTCCCCACAGGTTTCTTTTCAGCAACAGGTTAGCCACAAGGGCAGCTTAAGCCTTCTCCCCTCCCCAATCATCCAGTAACACCAGCAGGCTGTATAGAACCCATGTTGGGTTTTGCCTGTTGAATGGTGGCTTATGGCAGCTAAAGACCTCTAGAGGGGGAATCCTGAGGGGATTACTCTCACGTTCTCCATGAAGTGGGAAATCAAAACACGTCTTGGGCGTCTGGTGGTGATCTAAAACATTCAGCATTCCCCCACATGCACGCACACACCCAAACACATCACAAACACACACACACAAGCAAACACATCTACACTCATTTGTCAACATGCACAGTTACACAATCTCACAGACACATGCATACACAAATAAACTTTAGGGATATTGGATGCTCCTGTCCCTTTTAGCCATTGACACCCAGGGTTTTTTGATACCCGCCTATAAACATCTAACAAGGGCCAACTCCACTCTGAGAGGATTAGTGTAAGTCGGACTGATAATGAAGTCATGAACTGAGTAGCTCTTGGGAGGATTTTATAGAAAAGACACCTGAATTACTTTGTCTTTTCTTTTTTTTTCACGTCCTTTATTTTCTACGGTGAGAACATTAAGAACAGTGTGAATTTTGCAATGCATCTCATCCCGCCCGCCCCAATCCCCCATCCCTCCAAGCAGGGAACCCCAACATTTCTACCATCCATTAAAAAAAACTGCTTAGCCCACTCTCATCAGCAGCGGAACACATCATCATGGCATTAAGCTGCTGTAAGGCCTGTATCCTCTTTCACTGCAAGAGTTCGGCTGGGATTACGCAGACTATCAGCATTCTCCTGCATAAATAGATTAAAAACTAGGCTGTGCCATGGTGAATTGTCAAGCGTCATCATGAATTTCTAAATTATCAGAGAAATACTGTGAGTTATGTCTTCATTTCCTCATCCATTCTTCTAGTGGCTCTGTGAGCAGTGCAGGGTTATATGTAAATTTGCATACATAAATTCTACGTGGAGTAACTGCAAAATCATTTCTTACACAAGGAGAAATAAAGAATATAATTACCTTATTGTAATATACAAAATCTGAAAAGTAGCTGTGATTTATGAGCATTATTTTTTTTAACAAATATTGTGTAATTTAAATTGAATTAACTTGATATATTATTAGTTTTCCTGAATTCCTGCACTAATTCATAACTTTACTACAGTATTCCTGATCTGGTGGCACCTCCATCAAAGTTCATTATAATTTGTTTGTTTAAACAAATGAAATTTTACACAAAAAACAAAACAAAACACAGGCATATGTAAATGTAGTTCAAAATGTATTAACACAATTTTTCATTCCTTCAGTGAAGCTTTGGCCTCCACCTATCGATGGATTAAATAGAGCAACATTGTTATTATTTTTATTGTATTGTATTGTTAAAGCTGAGCCCACGATGCAGAGTTTTCAATACAGTCATGGTAAAAACAAAGTACGCCCTCTTACAGTTGTAAGGTTTTGCATATTGGGACATAAAAAAAAAAATCTCATCCTCATCAGGTCTTGAAGTTAGGCAAATACAACCTCAGATGAACAGCAGCGCATGATACATTATACTGTGTCCTTATTTATTGAACAAAAATTAAGCCAAAATGCAGAAGTTGTGCATTAAAAAATAAGCACACCCTTACTGTTTCCATAGGAATTAAGAAGATCAATAGCAGCCAGGTGCTGATAATCAAATGCACTTCATTAATTGATCATCATAACAGCAGAGGTTTTGGCTGTTTCCTGGTCTGAAGTATTCAGGTGTATTTTAATACAATGCAAATGAGGAAAGACATCAGCTTTGATCTTAGAGAAACAATTTTTGTTGTCAATCAATCTGGAAAATGGTTAAAAGGCCATTTCCAAACAATTTAAAGTTCATCATTCTACAGTTAGAAAAAAATATTTACAAGTGGAAAACACTGAAGACAGTTGCTAATCTTTCCAGGAGTGGACGTCCCGGCAAATTCATCCTAAGATCAGTCTGTGCAATGCTCAGAAAAACTGTTAAAGTTCATGGCAGTACAATTAGAAAAAGACTGAACAAGTATGGATTGTTTGGAAGGGTTGCTAGGAGAAAGCTTCTTCTCTCTAAAAAGAACATGGCAGCACAGCTTAAGTTTGCAAAATTGCATCTGAATAAACTGGAAATGTCTAGCCATAATGCACAGCACCATGATCTGTGAAAACAAAACACAGCAAACAGTTAATCGCGGCGGTGGAGAGGTGATTATTTGGATTTGTTTTACACCCACGGGACCTGAGCACTATGCAGTCATTGAGTCGATCACGAACTCCTCTGTATACCAAAGTATTCTAGGGTCAACCATGAGGACATCTGGCTGACAGCTAAAGCTTGGCTGAAACTGGGTCATGCAACAGGACAACGATCCCGAGCGCAGCGGCAGATCTACAACAGAACGGCTGGAAAACAAAAGGATCACGGTTCTGCAGTGACTCAAAGTCCAGACCTCAACCCGATTGAAATGTTGTGGTGGGACCTGAAGAGAGCTGCGCATAAATGAATTCCCGCAAACCTCAATGAACTGTAGTAACATTGCAAAGACGAGTGGGCCAAAATTCCTCTACGACGACATGAGAGCTGCAGATACAGAAAGTGATTACCTCAGGTTATTGCTCCTAAAGGCGGTTCTACAAGCTTACTGAATCATGGGGTGCACTTAGTTTTTCACAGCTTCTGCATTTTGGGTTAGTTTTTGTTAAATAATTAATAACATGGTTGTATTTACCTAATTCTAAGATCTGGTAAGGACTAGATTATTTTTCATTATGACCTGATGTGTAAAACCTCAGAACTGGCAGAGGGTGTGCTTTCTCTCTCCATGACTGTACATACTGTTCATCATGTCATGCCTGTTTTTGTTTCCTCCTTTGTAGGTCCTAATTAACAGCTTCTCCCATCTAATAAAGGAAATGACTTCACCTGTTTGAGAGCAGTCTTGGGAGGAAACCAGATATAAGCTCCTTTCTCCTTTTTCTCAGTTTATGATTAATAAATGGGCTTGGTGAAAACTGTTGCCGTGCGGATCTCCCTTCTTTGTTATGTCCTGAATGAGCCGGGCACAACAATAGTCACATTATGCCATTAAATGTCATTTTACATTATGCCATGCCACGCCACGTTAGATCATTTTATGTTAAACGATGTCTTGTCTGCGATTTGCACAGCATCAGAAGGAACATATTTATGCAGACAAGCTATTAAAAGCCAAACTACATACAGTAGAACGGCATTCAAGGACCTGTCCACCCACATCATCACATCATCAAAAGGAGGATTTTCAATCTTAGGAACTTATCTTTTAGCATTTACAATTGCAGTGAGTCATGCACAAACGCCCTTTCAACTTGCTGTGAGGGAACACACGCATAAACAGCTGTTACTTGTGAAAAGAAGGTTACATTTTTGTTTGGCAAACATTTAGAAACAGCTCGCCCTTCATTCATGTTGGTCAGACGAGAAAGATTTTCTCGAAGTGTCGAGTCACAGTTCCAGTGAAACTGACCTGTAGCTTGTGCACAAAGAGCTTGGGGAGAAATGTAGGTCAAAAGCTAATTATGTGGTCTGGCAAGTGGGGCTTATATCAAGAAATTTCTCAAGGGCTACAACAGATCTGCCTGCACATGCTTGCTCAAGACACGTATCATGTGATCCATTAGGCTATTATTTGTTTAGGCACAAGACGCAGTCACACCTTCACCTCATGAACTTAATGGTCTTCAAAAGCCAAAGTCCAAATGTCAGTGCCGGCTGTCATGATGCTTTGTTGACTTAAATCAAAGGTAGAATTCAGCGAGTGCAATCATATTTGTCAAACCCATCCCTCGTGGAGGGTCCCACATTAGAGCAGCAATTTAGGGATCAGGGAGGGAGAGCCACCTGTTGAGAGACAGAGGGTAAAAAGAATCCGAAGGCCTTCCCAGCACGCCTGCGTTCATAGCCAGGAAGTACAGTTTCGGGGCTTAATGTTGCATTCCACACTTGCCTCTCACAAGAATGCTGCTCCCAAAGTGTGCGAGATTAATATTTAACACAACACCGGCTGAAATTGTGGCTGCTCAGAGTCTGTGGTTTGCCGGGCTGTGTTTTCATAAGAGCTCTGCTGCCACCGGCAGCCATCAGGCTCTCTTCATAACAAAGTCTCAAGTGACTGATGCACAGGTGACTGCATAGTTTTATGTTTTATAACAAGCATTATTTAAATTAATAGATTATTTGGCAAGTTAAAATGGATATGTGCATTCAAATAAGAATATACTGTAATAATATTTAGTACCATTTTAGTACCTAGCCAAAGTCAATAGAAATACAAATATCTGTATGAATTTAATGAGTTAATGAGCAGCTTCAATATGCATGTGTAATTCTTTCCCCTGTCTTCCTATTATAGCACATCACTAAGGCTGTTTAAAACATCTACTATAAGGTGCCATATACTTGAATTAGGAGCAACCTGGGCCCTTGTCAGATCCACATATTGCTATAGCAACAACAGCCTAGCCATTGAGATATGAACAATGTGGTGGGGCAAATAGAGCGGGCTGAGATTGGAAGCACAGGAGAGATTGGAAACTTCAGCTATAATGAAGATGTATTGGATGCCGCCTCCGTTTCAGCTGCAGATCATTCAAACTGGGATTCTTCTGGCCTTGTCAACATGGTCTGTCCCTCAAATTTAGAAGGAGCTGAGCAAATTTGTGATCACTATCAATAGAACAATAAATGATAATTGCTATAGAGCTTCGGTCACAGCAATTTAGACGCAAATTATAAAAATGTAGCAATAAGAATAAAAGCAGTAAGACTACTCATCCATTATTTTTTATGTATCACAATGATGCTGTCAATATAAAGTCAACTGCATGAAGCGGAATTTTTTTTTCATGCATTTTGAAATCTGTATTTTGATGTGTTTATTGTCGGCATTACCTACTCCGCTTGATTGCTGCTCAATATTTATGAGTAACGAAACACATCAAGCGGTGCAGGAGGCAGTGCTAGCTGCACAATAAAAACATCCTGCTGTTATTAGTTTGATTCATTACTGTGTCATTTTAGTTCTACGTGCAAAGGGGACCGCTCACCTGCAAATCAAATATGCATGCTTTTCATCTGGTCTGCTGTGCTGTTTATCCAGCTAGTTTTAGTATGAGATGCCCAGTTTTGGCTATAGAGATGTTCTCTTGAAAATAATGGAACAAGATTGTTCACCTGGGTGAAAATAGTTTCTACAGCCACAGGTTTTTGGATTTTATCCCGTCCTGATTTCTAAAAGGAAACTTGAGTTTTTCCTTATTTATTTATTTTTTGCTCCCATTATAATCAGGAGAAGGCAGGCATCACCCAAAGTGGGCAACTCACACCAAATAAATATTTTAATCTGAACTAAGCTACGTAAAAATATCATCTAAAAGAGCTGGAATATTAGCTCTGAGTGGGGAAATAGTTTATAGGTAAAGAATGTGAAGAGTGTTAAGAAACAGGAAAAAAAAACCTGATGGTCAAATATAACTCCCTTGGAGCGATCATTGCACTGATTGGGTGACAAAGATGAAAAAGGCCTTTCAATATCTCAGACTAATGTTGTGCCTTTGCACAGACCGGCTGTTGCCCTGGGTGCGTGTGAAATGCTTGGCGTGGACAAAGTAAACCATGGCCGGTGCCCATGCTCCATTGTCCTCAAAGCCTCCTAAAGAGGTCTCTTCACAGGTCCAGCAAACACACTCTCCAGACTCTTGGCATATCTCTGAAGATCCTCCTTTTGTGTGAGGAAACACATTACTCTCTCAAGGAGAGTAACAGGGGAAACAAGGCAGCACTAGTGAAAAGGCTTAAGTATGTCACCCCCCACCCCTGTCAGACCGCCTCTCTTCCTTGCCAGATGATAATTGGGACTGAAACACTTTTTTGGTCGAAGCCTAATTCAGTGAGTAAATTGCAACATGGGAAAAACATGAATGGGGCCCAAGCTGTGCAGTGACTCAGCCACAGAGACGCTAGAGTCGCGCTTTGTGGTGGTCTACAAAAGGGAAATGTTCTGTTAATCAGCATTGTTATATAAGTAAGTGTGCTTTCCTTTAAAACTTTGAGTGAATGCTCATGCCGAATGAAAAATATCGATACTGAAGGACGCTGAGTTCGAGCACCGCATACAATCTATGAACGGCTTTACAACATGTTTCTACCTGCTTCATCTGTTTGCTTCTCAACAGAAGCCTTTCTGCTTTAGTCCTTTGTTTTCTGTTTTAACAAGTACAACTGGATCAGTTGGTCATTTCTCACAGCAGTTTAAGTCTTTGAAGTTGGCATGGAAAACAAACCACAATACTGACCTGACCAGCTTAGACTGATTTGTTTCCCTGTGCTTGTATGAAGAAAAAAAAAAAAAAAAAAGCAAAGCAGATTAAAATTTAACAAGGAATGCCAAAAATGCCTCTCTGCGCAGATCAGCAAAGGTTTAAACTATGCTACATACAGACTGTGTTACTTCATAACACCAAAACACATGAAGGTGTATTAACTGACTAATGAACCTTAGAAAATGGGACTGTTAATGTGCAAGCGGCTACATACTGTAGTTAGGTCACATTGAGTGGGTAGATGCCAAGTAGCAGTTTTAGCACAGTTAACTTTAGCAGGGGTTTGCAACTTAATATGTGTTTCCACACAAGTAAAAAGGCAACTTGTGATTTCCAAAGAGGCCAAATTGAGATCCATAAGTCACAGGAAAAAAAAAAACACAGTTAATTTTAAAGCTCCACCCACACATCAAAGGTAGTAAATGTGTATTGTTGGGGGTAATTCAGAAATTGGGTCACCACGTACACGTTACAATACTCTCAGCGCTGGCTGCAGCACGTGCATCAGAGTAGCATCACAATTTTCACAATAATTTGATCACTGCTTTGTGAAATTAAACTGTAAATATTTCACTCCCTAAATCACTATCATCATCAATCAAAAAAATACAAGGTCTGGCTTTGGTTTATATCTAAAGCCATAAAGTCCAACTCCTTTGGACTCCTTTGCCATATCTCCAGTGATTATTTCCACTTTTTATTCTAAAATTTTGTCAGAAAGAAATGCTGCCATCAACCCAAAATCTCTGCTGATGGTTCACTTGCTTGATTATTGGTGAGTATGTGGGAGATTTTGTCAGATTGTTGTCATTTATTGCCATTAAAATAAGTGAAGTTATGATTTTCTCCTTTTGAGAAAATTATAAGCATCAGTGACACTTTAGGGAAGGTTCGCTGCATCCACTCTTCCTCCTTGCATCAATCAAACAACTGAAGACCTTCAGTTTCCTGTGTGAAAAACACAATTCACTATTAACCTCAGCTCATACAAAACATGCTTCTTTTTTAGATAAAAAGAAATAAAAACTACCAAGCTAATAGCAATATGCTGTATTTGCTAATTTAGGGCGATGGGACTGCGTAACAGATGCTGAGCACAACTGTGCAAACAGCAGCTCTGCAAGAGCAACATCACCTGTTAACACAAACACAAAGAAACTGGAGTCTGTTTTGTTGGATGGATTTCAAAGTTACCTGTAAGTGAAAAATATAGTGTGCATGTGTGTGTCTCTGTGTGTGTGTGTGTGTGTGTGTGTGTGTGTGTGTGTGTGTGTGTGTGTGTGTGTGTGTGTACAGGGTGCCACTTTACAATAAAGCCTAAATAATACTATGCAGAGGAAATTATGAATGAACCTGCCTCTTTACATCCTGCAGCAGCTACTAACTGCTTAAAACCTTGGGCAGGTTCTGCTTATACCAGGAAATAGGTTGAAAATAAGAACAAGAATATACAAAAGTATAGCTTCAGGCAATCTGAAGTGATAATTTTCCAAATTGCTAGTCTCCTCTTTCTTGTGTCTCACCATGCAAGTTCAAATCCTTCACTCAGACAGACGACTCTCTCATTATCTCTCTCTATAGATATGATGTGAACAGGTAAACATTCGCTCTGCAGGACTGAGCTGAATTTACACCCAAACGAAGGTTTACTATATAAGGAACGCACGTGAAGACACACTAGAGTCATACCTGTAGCGCATAAGAATACATTAGACAGCATTATTTCCCCTTTATGTTTGTAACTCTCACGTACTTTAGCAAAACGCAGCGTTATTGCTACTCCAGGATCCTGGGAATGCACTTTCCTTGTGTATTCTGTATACGCACCACCCGCAATCGGCAGCAAACCCAGGGACATAAAGGATGATAATCTCCTTGGAATTCCACTGCATTTTCTTGTAGAGATGAGGGGAGTGCTGGACAGTGGGGTTAAAGGGTCAACGGGACCAGTTTGCTGAGGCCCATCTGTCGGCCCCTGCTCTGTTTACGCACCATCTCAGGAGTGAAAGGCAAGCTTCTCAAGAGCTATCCTGTTCTCATAACATCTCAGTGCTTCATATTGGTGGAGGAGATTCAGAGGGGAGCTTGTGGTGGTCTGCGCCCAATGACCAATGTCCCCCCCTCCTATTCATCATCTGCTCGTCCGATGAGACCTGCAGACAAAACTTAATAAGCAATAGAAAAGGGTTTGACTCAAGAGGGCCTTCTGCTTTCGGCTTTGAAGCTGCACATTTGAAGACATTTTTTTTTTAGCAGATGAAGGTTTGAAATACATGAAAGCATGAAAGCTTCTCTTTAGAAAAGGTTATTTTGAGAAATTTCCTGTCAAAACACACACATTTATAGACTTTAAGGAACACACTGAGCTAGTTGTCCAGAGAAACATACAACGGATATAAAAATAAGGATAAAACAACTGGCAATAAGTGTTTAGCATAAATTCCAAGAAGCTGAGTGTGCTGTCTGCATTTGGTTTGTTTTGTTTTTTATTTGGTTGGTGGGTTTGTTTGTTTTTTTTGCCTTTTTCAATGGTGCAATTACAACAGCGCCATCAGAACTGGATTGACGCTGCAAAATAAAATGTGTCTGGCCCGAATACAGATCAGGGTTTTCATTAGCGTCTCATCAGCTTGTTTATCGGCGTGTTTCTGTTTTCTTTTGGCTCCTATCAAAGTAAATCTCTGTTCGTGTTCAACCTTCCTTCGAAAATGACACATTTCCATCTGGAGGCTTGCCAAGTGTTAAAAAAAACTCTAAGTAAACGTTTCATACCTGCCATTTTGAACCGTTTCATTCACAAAATCTATGATTATACATTTTAATAACACCATGCCGCTCGATGAGAGAAAGCATGGCTGCCTGCATATCAAATGGTGATGTATACAAAATGAGATGGTTATCCCAACCATTTGAAACTATGATACTGTATTTAGAGTGCATTTTGCCTTAACTTGTAAAAATTACAGCCTTGGCTATGTATTTAAGAAGAGCTGACTACAGTCGGAAGGCAAAATATGAAGCCCATGACCACATTAAAAAGCACTTTAATATCTGACTTCAAAGTGGCAAAGTAAGAGCACCAGGAGCAAGCACTGACAGCAAAAACAATCATTTCACACATCATTATAAATATTAGTTAAAATTCAAGTCTGCTTTTAGCTGGATTTTCTTTTTTCATGTTTGCCTCATCTAATACGACTGTTGGTTGGTGAATGAATCAGGCGGGTTTCAGTGAACAGGAAAGAAAAACCTCCCCTCCCCATTTTAACCAAAGAGCCCCATCAGAGCTCTTTGGTTAAAATGTAACATGTTTGTTTAGCTGGTTATTAACGGTATTCATCTGGGGCTTCAGAAGCTCCTGAAAAAAAAAAAAAACTATAGAACTGCAGATTTTTGTTTTCACACTTTATTTTTTTTTTATGAATACAGTCAAAAGAAACCAAATATGTCATATTAATTAAAGAGAAGGGAGTGTTAAGTCTTGATTATACTTTGTTGTTGACATGGACGCCATGGCCAAATGGCCATTCCCTTTATATTTCTTCTAATTCCGCTTAAAGTCCACCACCTGTGGTGCACTTCCACAAGTCCATGTGATCATAAAAAATATGCAGACAATATAAAAGGTGGACACAGCTACACTGATGTCATTCGAAGCCCCGAGATGAGTGTTTCCATTGCTGCCATCTTGATTTCAAAAAACAGGAAGGGTGGGTCTGACTATGAAACTGCACGCTCATTGGCTAAGGACTCACCAATCACAAGCCCTTAGCCAATGAGGATAGCCTGGATAATCCTCCTTTTAGAAACATAGTATGACTGAGATTTCAATATGATCCAAAGCAAGTGACTGAGCTCATAAACTCAGCAGTAAAGTATTTACAGAGGTCAAGTCAGAAGGTTGTTTTTCCATAGACTTCTATAGGATTAGAATTCTTTTTGCAACCACAGCGATCGCCATCTGGTGGCCTTCAGATAGAATGCATGTTTAAGGCACTTCTGCATTGGCTTTGTTTTTCCAACCGGGAAGCTCCGTCCAGTGTTTTATATTGTCTACAGTCTGCATGCATCCTTGGGCTCACTGTCCGATGAAGACACTTGGACCCAAGCAGACCTTAACGAACTCACAGACATGAAAAGTATAATCAAGGTTCTGCATCTTGAATCTACCTCTGCGTATGAAACATGTTTTACAAATAAAAATGCCTCAACTTGTTTGTGTTAACTGGACTGCAGGAGGTGATTTTGCCCAGGAAGACGACAATGTTCACAAAGTCCAGTATTTCCAAAGGCTTATATGAGCCATACCACAAGTATGCAATATTACATTTTAACTGGAAAGAGGATGTAATTACAAAACAGCCCTGTGAGCAATGTTCATTACAATAATTGCATTAAGATTAAGTTGGCTCTTTTAAAAGATTCTGAGGTAACATCACTCAAACACTTTACTGGCAGAAACCCTCAAAAAAGGAAACAATGAGGCTAAATCTTCAGAGATAACTTCACCCTGAGTTGGAGTTGTGTAAACTGGGGAAATCCCTATTGTTGGCAGATGTACCAACAGGCCTTGAAAGTCCTAAAGGCAGCTACAGTGCAAGTCTTGGCTTTATGAGTAACAGCCTGAGGAGCTCAGACAAAATATTCAAACACCAGTTACAAAAAAAAACTCACATAGGTGAGAAGAAGAACAAATTATGTCATTAGGGCCACGTGAAAAAAGCTCAATTATGTCCCCTTAATTTTAAGCCATTCAGTAAGTAGCCTGTATGAAATAATAATGGAGATTGTGACAAATAGGAACATCAAAGTACTTGTGAAACATTTAGACCTGCTTTGTGTAGCCAGACTGCGAGCATGCCTGAACACGCCTGCATGAACATTTAATAAATCTTACATTGCAGGAGGAAAACCCTTAACAGATTGATTAACTGCTGACAGCTTTATGACAAAATTACTATTGTTGCACTCGGAGCACTCATCATTAGTTAAATCAATGGTAAGACATCACCATTTATACTATACCGCACTTTATAGCGTCTCTGTCAGCCCTTTCATTTGGTCCAAGTCTATCACCAGTCCACAGCAATACAACACACGGGCTCTCGTAATAGACAGTAGTTATGACAGTACCTGTCAAGTGACACCAAATATCATTTGATATGCACTTTATATCTCTGAAAGGTTTAAAGTAAGCTTGTAAAGGGCTTACACCCTGTCATTTTTAAACAGTAATAGTTTACTTTAGGGAACTAAATTGGATTTTGTGGCTTATTCTGATGTTTATAAAGAATATTTCATTTGTTTCATTTCTTTTTTTTTAACCGCAGCGGAAGCCCACATTAGCCAAACCAAAAGCCAACAGCTGTAGTAACTGAATTTACTTAGCAAAGAGCAATTTTTTGCAGAACAGTCAATCCATTTACACGTGTATTGCTTTTTTTTTTTTAGATTTCATGACACATTACACAATTATGTAACACAGAGAAAGAAACAGTATTGCAGTTTCCATAATCTGCAAATATAGTTGGCATCTTGGTACATCTTGGATGAATGAATCGGCGAGGTCAGGGTGTCGTTCAAATTTACAGGATTTCATGTTTTATTATCTGATTGACACATGTTTTTAAACCAGTGATGAGCAGGTTCTTTAAAAATAAATAAATAAATATAAATTGGGTCATTAAAAGCTTTGATGCTAATCCAAAATGGCAATTATTCCCATTATAAAATCAAAGCAATGAGCTAAATGATGATTCAATACTTTGCAGTGTTATAGGGACCTGCAGAGTCTTGTAATACTTATCAAACCTATTATTTATATTTTTTAAAAAAAGGTCAATGCAGCTTTAAAATGTTGCTTTTAAGTATTCAGGACATTGTAAGACTCTTCATGGGTGCAGTTTTTTCTTTTTTTCTTCTCTTTTTTTTGCTTTAAACCCGAAACTTAAGAACAAGTCGGCCTTAAGAAGGTGAATATCAACAGTCTTTGAGGCAGATTAAACAAAATGGCCATTGGAAAAACCCACCAAACAATCCCAACTTGTCTGAGTGAAATGATCAGGCTAAATCACATTTGTTTGGCTAAAGCAGCTTAAAAGACGCATGCATCGCCAAGAGTGTAATAACACAGTGACTGGAGAGGGGCTTTAGAAATACCAGAAGTCTGACAACATAACAAACAGTTGGGTCCAATGTCCTCATTCTGTCTGTGTTTATGGTTACTGTTCATTCATATCAATCTGAAGTTTACATTAAAAAAGTTCAACAGAAACCATCACGTACTGTCAGTGCTGCCACTGTTATTGTAATCCGTACTTGTTGTTTCTAGATCCCACCTGTACATCAGAGCAGATCTCAGAAATATCAAAACTATGAGGTATGGTCTTCTGAACTGAAAAGAAGCTGGGTTCCCAGATGATAACTCAGAAGCAGGTAACTCAAGAGAATGTACGCTGTTTTCTCAGATGAGTTGGATAAATATTTTGCACCCTTTTTTTTGCCTTTCTGCCAGTGTTTTCTGATTTTTGGCCGCGTACTCGCTGCACTCGCTGCGACTCTGAATCTCAATGGATGGGTATCCCTTTCCTTTCAAGACGGTGGAATCTAATATGCCCTCAGCCCCTTCCTTCAGCAGCAGCCGCAGAGTTCCAGCAGTTAGTAACTTCATCTCATTCGCATCATCTTCCACAAAAGGTGTGTCTGTTTACAAAACCCCAGCAAATGTGACACTTACAATGTCGGCAGGTACAAAGCTCTCGGTCGAGTGATCTGGGACTGGCAATGAAAGATGAAAGCTTGGACTGAGATTGCTGCTGTGAAGCACGTGTCTGGATGATGCTCTCATCAGCCTTCAGACAGACAGGCAGGTGGACTGGGAAAGATGACCGGGACAGCAGAACAAGGGGGACTGGGGTTAATTCTTGGCCAAGGTTAGGCCAACCATTTGATACACTTTGATATGCGCACTCCACCTGAGCCCAGACTGTGAGTGCGAGGGGTGATGAGCAGGGACTTGTCAGGCACTTTATGGGATGCGGCGTTTGTTTATTAATCACTAGGTTCTGTGATGTGTCTCTCATCACCCCAACAGGTATAATTAAGCTTTAAAGGGCATGGGAGGCTTGATGTGTCTGCAATTCATTTTGTTTTATCTCCATGTTCCTTTTGAAGTCACTGCTGCACGAATAAGATGTGAGTGTACAGTGCAGGGTGTGTGCACAGAGGTGAGTAAATCTCTGCATGGTCACACAGGTTCTTGATAAAGATTTAGTCTGTGGTTCCCATGTTGCATGACCTGAACTGTCTGCTTACACGCCAGCTTGTTTAGCCTGACACATCTTGTTTGGCCTCAGTGGATTCAGTCATTTCAACGCTGACAGTTCAAAGGTTGTCAGTTTGTGATGGCCAGGTATTGCGGTGCTTGTATGACATCTTGGGTTCCCAGCGGGCAGCTGCGGCGGCCTGTTTTTCAGCACAAGTATGTGACAAATGTTGGGGGGAAAATAAACAAAAAGCCATCTAGCTGTGAGTGACACAGCCCTATTGACCGTATCAAAAGGTTAAGCAAATTGCAATGTACATCAGAGGAATGTTTGAATTTCACGAGCCCTTCTCCACTTCATCTCTCATAAAAATTGATTTGTGGTGTCAAACGAGATACTTGGAGTGGGACATCATACAGGAATGTAAACAAGTTCGCACTACGCCTTTCTAGCCTTAATCTTCTGGCATTCATACAGCGCTTTGCCTTTTTTTAAAAAAAAAATCTAGCAGCTAATAAAACTTAACAATGCTGTTCTTTTATTCCATGCAAAATCACTTATTTTAAATAGCTAGCTTGAGTCAGTGGAGTCTATCAAAACACCTTTAGTGCTTGTAAGTAGGCCAAACCATCGTCCGTATTGTTTGATGTGCTTCTTCTTGATTCTCCTCCATGTGATTCCTTGTCAGGAGCAGGCAGAGGTGCGAAAAGATGAGAAGCTCAACTGTTTACTTTGGCAGTGAAGACCGAGCAGGCAAACAGCCAATAGCTTGTCACTCTTCCCACTGGATCCTCCCGTTGTGTCCCCACGCATGTGAGTGAATCGATGCAATCCATGCAGAAATGCTACCCGGCACCGCACTTAACATGACGAGCACGGGTCAGGGAAACATTTCAGGATCAGCCCCGCCTGGAGGAGCTTATGTAAATTAACAGCAGTATATAAATTGCGTTCAAGTGCGATAAATGATTGTGTCCCTGACAGAGAGCATATTTAGGGTGGAATAGTAAATGAATATGGCTTGCGGTGCGTTCTGTTTCCCTTTTTATATCTCTTGCATCCTTAACTTTACTCAGGTTCCAACTTTCTGATCGCACAACAGTTTACAAGCTGTCCTTCAAAGGCTCCTGTGCACACGGTGTGCAATGGGAAACGCATTTAGGTGGTGACAGTCAAAGATTTACAAGTTATTAATTCACTGTGCACTGCAGGCATTGTAACTTCTCATTAGTAGAAGGAAATCATGATTATAAATTATACAGACTGTTTATTATTTTAGGAATCAGGTTTATGTTGTAACTAGCAACTTACTTTCAAATAGTACCATGAAAGCTGAGGTTCATAAATATACACACAACAAAAGATCAGAGTACACTTCATGAGACAGATAATGGAAACAAAAACACCTGTGGCTGTACCTACCTTTGGCACACTGCATGCAAATGAGTGCTGCTACTTTACTTTCATGCCACACAAAAATTACAAGAAACCAAGAGACAATGTGTATGTTTTTGTTTGTTTGGTTTGGGGGTGGGGGGTTAGTGATTGAAATCAAATTGTTTGGTATTGTTTTACTCAAGCAAACGACTGAACATTGTGGTTGGAAAGCAAGGTGAGTGATACCACATGTGACAGTCCTTACACATTGTAGAGTTGCTTTGCTAGTGTGTGTGTGTCTGTGTGGAGAGTAGAGGGTTAACATTTAATGAAGGGCCAGAAAGATGGGGAATTACGTTAGACAAAGGTAGATAGGCATACATACTTGATGTGATGTCATGTGAACAGCCTAATCCTCTAACCCATCAGGACACCTCTGTAACCATTAATTTTCTGTCAGTGACACAACACTAAGGTAAACATGTACTGTAATGTTTATATTTAGCAGTTTCAGTGATTTCCTGACTTTGGTTTTGAACATTTATGCAGATTAAAAACTCCAGCCACATTTTTAGCATAGAGAGCATTTTTATTGCCAGACCAATGCATTTCAGCACTGGTCTCCTTCAGGCACTTAAGTAAGTAGTTGTTGAAGTAGTGGCTAACACACATACACTGCTTTTTTGGCTTGAAAATTTCTCACCTATGGCTGTGTTTTGGCTTAAACAGTCAGGATCCATCCCTATGATGGGGCTGTTTTCTCTAGTACCTCTGATACATTGTTGACCTCCATATGACTGATATGTGTATAAGTTTATGTATTTCTATGATAATGCATTATTATATAAGGATGTGGTCATCATTTTGCTTCTATGTCCCACGGCAATTAATGCCATGAGACATATAAATTGTTTTCATACCATTTTAGCATAACATGCATCCGTTTGTATCTCTCAGTGTGCAAAACTATTATTTGCAAAGATTGTAAATCAATTAGCCACACTGCTTTGTACAAATGTTATGTTTTTATATTGTTTGCGTCAGTGTAATGACAAGTTTGCCAAGTGTTAATATTTCCTAGGTGAGTGGTCCCAAGTCCGAATCCCAGACGAGCCCCCAAATTGTTGTATTCCTCAACAAGTGCTAATTGAGGAGGATTGACAGTTTTAAAAATGTCTAAGGATAATTCCCAAATAAAACTTTTTTTAAAGCCTTCACTTGAAGAGATAGCTAGGCCGATGTCCATCAAAAATCTAATTTAAGAAGTCTGCAATAAATCCTCTAAGCTGGAAAAAGTAAAATAGTTGAAAAAATAAATAAATAAATAAAGCAATGGAATAGACTAGAAGTTAATGCCTTTCAACTCAGTTTGAGCACTCTCTACCACAAGTCTCATTCATACACACACTCCAATGTGATGCATCAGGGGCAACTATCTTGCCCAAGGATATTTTGACATGTGGACTGGAGGAGCCAAGGATCGACCCACCCAACCTTCTAATCGGTAGTTGGTCCGCTCTTCTACCTGAACCACAGCCACCCTCAAATAAGGAGATATAACACTGCCAGAGCTGGCCCACTAGGGCTAGCCAGTTTGTCTTCAAAGCTTTTGCACTCTAGTGTTGATTGTTGAGTGGAGTCTTCTGTACATTGGCTCCACAGAAAGGCGGCTCCACCTGAGTCACTAGAAAGTGTAACACTGCACACACAGCACTACTGCTCGTAACAGTCAGACATCTTCTGTCTCAAAAAAAGAAAATTTGCTTTTGTGGCTATCAGAGATACACATGAGTAGAACATGTAATATCTAATATCTAAACTATTGATACAAGCGATGTGCAGATATTTAAACTAAATCAATTTGCCTACTACTTTAAAAAAAAAAAAAAAAGTGTGTCGGATAAACTATGTGTTTCTGGAGCTTTGTCACTGTCCACAGCACTCATTAGTTTTCTGCCTGGGTGCAGCACTTAATTTTTCTTTGTGTAATGTGAAACAACAGGGTTTGTCACACTTTTAAACCAAGCTAAATTTCAGCTTCAATTCCGTTTTGTTTTTATTCCCAACAACAGCCACCTCAAGGTGCTTCTTATTGCAAGATAGACAGAAAATCACAAAAACATGACAGTTCCCTATGACCAAGCACTTGGCGATAGTGTGATGGAAGAACTCCCTTTTAACAGGAAGAGACTTCCAGCAGAAGGTGGGCTTTTGAGGGGAGACATAGAGAGAAAAGGACAAAATGTAATGAACTTTTTCTAGAGCACTTGTCTAGACTTACTGACTCAAAGCTCTTTAGACTACAGGTCACATTTTACCCATACATTCATACAGCACTTTATTCCAGTGATTCCCAAAGTATTGCAGGTGGGACGCTGTTTACCAGAAATTATTCATAAGTTTGTACAGTTACATATTTATATAAATGTATTTATTTATATAAAAATTTATTTAAAACTGGTAATAGGAGGTGGTTTTTGATATTACTCACTAGTCTGACCTAAATTCACTGCTCTTGTATTGAAGTTTGTGTCACAGTGGCAAGTGGGTCACATACTGGCATTAGCACTTTACATATGACTGGGTAGCATTAGCAATTTATAGCAAACAGCCTGTGTTGTTTATGTTTTGTTTTGTTTTTTATAAACATTTAAAGGAATTACATCACTTTCTCTTGTATTTTGATTAGAGTGAAGATTTACGTTTTGGTGGGCCGCAGCACTCTTGACTTTAGGAATTGCTGCTTTATTCTAGACACTTCAAGCACTTTTTGTCACATTTATGGCCAATTTGGAATCCCATGCACATCTTTGAACTGTAGTAGGAAGCCATGGTACCCAAAGGAAACTCACGCAGGCACAGGGAGAACATTTAAACCTCTCACAAAAAGGGTCGACTACCCTACTGTGAGGCGGCACTGCTAACCACTGCACCAGCATGCCACCAAAATACATTTTTGAGTGCATATTGATGTCTTGCAGTTTGTGACTGCAGTGTATGTTCTGAACCTATTTCCTGTGAGTTTATTTCATTGACTGGCATTGACATTATTTCAAATTGTATGCACTGGCAGGTTTTATATATGGCTATTCCTGTTATGTTTCTACCCCTCATCACCTAAATATGGGTTCATTTGTAGTGGTATATGCAAGGTGGGAGGAGGAGACAACGGGGTCTTGTGCAGACGGGGAAAGTCCCCAGTTATGTGGTAAATTTAGAGAGTGGTTGCGATATTTATTCTTATTGCCCAAAGAACTTGGCATTTATGAGACTTACCACAAACACATTCCCCGCAGCACAGGCAAACTTCAGGCTCATTGCAGCAGCTCAATCAGATGAAATTGCTGCTGATGATTTATGGTGGAGTTTGGAAGAAAGTCTCCAGTAGCTTGACTTGTTTAATGCAGGTGCCCTTTCAAAAAAATGAAACAAGTTAATTAGGTTTACAGTAGCTCCTCTTTTAGAAGGTTGATGCATATGTTTCAAAATTTCCACAGCTATGAAAAAAACACTCTTCAAGGAGTCCAGCCCAAGCAGTGTATAGTTTAATATAAAATTAATGTATCTACTACAGATGGATAAGTATTATATCAGGCCCATTATATGTCAAGCTTTCAATCAATAATCCTTTTCTTAGCAGAAATCCTGGAATACATTGTGCCACTAAAACTCAGCAAAGGTCATTTGAGTGTGCGCTGTGCTTAAAAGGTGTGATTTGACTCCACTGGATGTTCATTGTATGTAATCAGCATGGAGTCAAAATGTAAGGACTGAAGGGAACGTACAGAAGTTGCAATGCCTCTCACACACAGCAGGGGTGACGGGATTTTTAAGTGCCTTTGCAGGGAACAATTTATGGCCATTATGGTGGACTATTTCTAGCTATAGAGATGGATTAGGCTCAATTATTGTCCATTATGGAGAAAGATGGTCGCACAATCATGTGAGAAATTGCTGGTTCTGGCTACAGTACATTACAGAGAAATTATCTCTTGAACCTAAACTAAAATCTGTTGTTTTGTGACTGATTCATGTCGTTTTCCCTGATGTTTTTTTTTTTGCTTGTGATCTTCTAATAAATAACCATACTTGTGGCCTATTACAAAATATTGCACATTGCCTTTTTTTTCTTTTCTATTTCTGATTATGCAGGCCTAAGAGATGTTTTCTGAGCTTTGTGATATGGACCATTATCCTGCTGGAAGCAGTCATCAGAAGATGGGTACACTGTGGTCATAAAGGGACGGACATGCTCTTTTGACCACCTGTAATTAAGTGTAGGCAACACAACGATACTTCTATGGTCAATGAACTTATCTTTAGCTAACTACCTTTTGTTGGATTACATTTAAAGAAAAAAAAAACTACCAGAGTCATCAACAAATATGGAGTTTAACCTGCTGTCTATAAAATAAAATAATGTTTCATTGGTCTATCACTGTCTGTTTTTAAGAGGGTATATTTTTATTATAACTCTGCCAATATTATTATTGCAGCTATCTAATGCTTTTTCCATACTCTCTGGTCCTGACCCACACGGTAAACTTTATTCAATAAGCAAACCCTTTGCAGCCGCCCCCCTGCTTTCAATATGTTTATGTCTAAATAATGGAGAAGAATCGGGAAATAGCCGGTGAGTTCCTATTATTCCTGGCATCAGAGCGCTGCAGTGGCTGTCGTCTTGCCAGAGCTCAGGCTGGCAGTCAGCACAAACTGGAGGTAATTGAGAGAAGTCCCTGCCAATGGGAGGGGGTCTCTGAATGCCACCATACCCTCTAGCAGATATTAATCAAAATCCCCGATCAATAACTTCTCAAGTGCTAATAAGCACTGGCACATTTCATGATATGTGAGCCCCTTCATCTTTTCAACTACCGGGAGATTTATAGGAAATCCATTGTTAGGTCCAAAGTATGAGGTAATGTAGCACTTAGTAAATGAAGTAAAACCCAAAGCCCGGGGTGATTTGTATTTCATTTACAAAGAACATGTCTAATCATTAGGAGCTCCATCTCTCTGAAAAGCAACCAAACGGCCGTAATGATGGCTGTGTTCTGTTATGGCTTACTTACTCAGCAATGTCACAGGAGATAGCAGCAAACAGTAGAGCCTCACTGCCCTCCACTCATGGCTGGTTCACTCCAAAAGAGCCATGGGGGACTCCTATGCACCATGGAGTGATTAAAGTCATGTTAGGGAAGCATTATGGGTCAAGTCATAAAGTAATTTGATTTCTGTCCCCCTACACTGTCTCCTATCAAAGTGATTGGTCTCCTGGTCATCTCACTGGCTGACATAATTGTTAATTAACCATTATGGGCTGCCCTCTCTCATCTATATCTCACAGCAATTACTCATTTGACAACAAAGCAGTATATCACGGTGCATGATGTTTGGACGCAGACCAGTTTTATGAGCACAAACTGACTTAATATTGTGAAAACGTGTATTTGCTTCACATGTATGGATTCTTATTTACCCAAATATTAATTAGCATCATGCACACGTGCACTGTCTCACTGCCTCACTAGCACCAAATCATGTGCACAAGCACTGCAGAGCCAACAGATTTATCATCCTTTTCAACCGGCGACTGGTGCATATTTGCAAACTAGTCCCTCACACGGGTTTTGCCTTTTTTCACATCGCTCGCTTAAGTCATCAGCTCATTGCTCGTCAAGGTGAGCTGTCTTTTTTTTTTTTTTTTTTTTAAATACCACACCTCAGGTAAAGAGGTCTAGGGGGAAGAAAGTTAAATAAAAACCTCTTTAAAATGGTATTCATAAAGAAAAAGACAAACAGTGTCCCGTTGAAAATAAAAGCACACTCTAAAATCCATTCTGATGACAGTTGGAAGAATGCAGGCTTTATGGGGGACTTGAGCCCCATCTTTGCTGTATCTTTTAAGCGTGATTATTTACTTAAAACAACAAACCAAAGCTCCAAGTCTGGCATTGTGGACGACAGGCCTTTGATTGAGCTCTGAGCTTGAATTCTTAACTAATAAATTGTTCCATGCCTTTGTCTGGGGAATTAGCAGCAGTGGTCTACGTTTTTCTTGCCCTAATCTCAAGAATGCAGCAGCCTCTTGAGAAGCTCAGGGGTTTCCTCCTCTCCCAGAGCCAGTGTCTTCACTTTGTTTTCTTAGAGGACTCCCTGGATTGACAGGCCTCACCGTTAGCCCTCTCCTCGGCCATCTGTTTTCAACGATTGTGACTGAGCACATCAAAGTCAATCAAGGCTGCAAAGCATTTTAAAAAGTCCCCCTCCCCTCGCCTTGCATGTGAGAAATAGAGCAAAGTTTTCATCAGGCTCACAAAAAGAGAGACGGTTTGTACTGTGCGTGTTTGTGTGTATGGTTTTCAGTGTAAGGGTGACCTGGGAGGGATCCCTGAGCTCACGGGACAGGTATGAGCAGCTTATCTTTGTTCAGTGCCTACTCTGACGACAGCTCGGTGAGTCACCTAGACGCACTCACCTAGACTAACCTCCTTTGGTCAGGTTCCAGCTAATGACAACTCCCTGACAATAAAATAATCATTAGTGAGATTGAGATGCACGGTTTTCAAAGAGAAGACTTGTCTCTGCATGGTGATGGAAGGACGATGATATAGGAGACTTTGTAAGCAGCGGTGGAGGAAGCAGCCAAATATTTGCTTTGATTAAAAAGGCTTTTCAATAAATATTCCAATATAATCCCCACATTTCCCCCCTTGGAAAAAAATATCCGGAAACATATGTGGTCATTTTGGAGGTCCATCAGCATTTTCATAAATTACTTCACTATTTTGTAATGCACTAATGTGTGGCCATGCTGTCCTTGGTCAAAACTGTGCAATATTATATTTTATACTGTAGGTAGTTTGATGTATGATTTTGTTTTCTTTCTGTTCTATTATTCTGCCAAATACCTAGTGACAATAGCTGACAAGTTTATGCTTGCTTAGAGAGCAAAAAGAAAAATAAAATTCCCTGAGAGGTACTGAGGCAGACGTGCAAACCAGTGCAAACTGAAAGAAACATAGGCTGTATACAAAAGATGGATGTAACCATCTTAAAGTCACCCGTTAATTTGGAAAGTCCCCTTTAACAGGCTTAGATTTTAGCATTGGTTGCTGCTACACGGTGTAGTGGTTAACACGTTCGCCTTACATGCTCAGGATCCACAATTTCTGGAGGTCTCTTCCTTTTAAAAGGGAGTTCTTCCTCCTCACCACTCTCGCTAAGTGGTTTGTTATCATTGAAGTGCACATTGTTGTAAACTGGTGCTATATAAATAACACTGAACTGAACTGCATCAGGCCGTGTTAGTTGTCTGATTACTGCAATAAAAATGTTCAAAAGACACCAGCACCATAATCACTGATGAGATGTCAATAATAACTAATAATAACTTATAACAGTAACTAGTTCTAGTTACAAATATACAGTATATAATATACACTAATGTAAAAATTCACCCATTTACAGTTGTTATTGTGCAACAGTTTTACCTGGATGTAAATGTGTTTATTTCATGGGGTTTTATTGGCATCTTAGCATTGAGTTTATGGGGATTTACTTGGTTTTGGATCCAGCCTAATGTGGACATTTAAGAACCTGCAGTTTTTGGCACTTCCACTTGATATAATTTTTCAGCCCCTGAAGGTATTTCTTGGGAAGAATTATTATTATTGTTGTAGATAATTTTATTTTTTAAGGAAACAAGAGAAGAAGGTTAAAGAGAGGGTGGGGTGAATTGTTGGATTTGATTTTGGTCGATGTTTCAGAAGGTTATGTAAGTTGCTCATTAGTTTTGTCAGTGGCTCAGGAGAGAACTTGTAAAGCCAATCACACACACACACACACACACACACACACACACACACACACACACACACACACA
>JAVDPK010002416.1:162926-189982 GCA_034780415.1 Cichlasoma orientale
ACACACACACACACACACACACACACACACACACACACACACACACACACACACACACACACACACACAAATCACAATAATACTTACATATTTCACAAACCCTAAAACACAAATAGCTTTAGAGGTACTCGAGATATAGAAAATATTGCGCTACTGTATATAAGTTTAGAAACTCTCCTCAGCCAATCAGAGGTAGCGATAGGGCTGAGTCGTCGGGTTGCTCTGGTGATGCGGAAGGCGGGGACTGGTAACCTGGTAACCACCGAAACACCGTTGATGGGATGGCATTGCGGAAGGTTTGGATTATAATTTCAGCTCCTTTTCGCCGCACTTTATTAAATTGTTTAATCAAAGCGTTGCAGCGCGCTGCTCTGAAAATGCAGCTTTCTTCTTCTGCTCGGTTTGCTTCTTAGAGTTTGACAGACTTTATTTGTTGACAACTTGAAACTGGCGTCGTTAATTGACAAAAAATAAATAAATAATTTTTTTCTGTCTGCCCCAAACGGGTCTATTCATATATACACAAATATACATATATGTGTGTGATTTCATTTATGTGTAAAATGACAGACTGAGCTCTTTGGAGTTTTTTGATACTCCTTATTATCTGCATTACTTAATTATCATTAAAGCATTTTCCACTTGCCCATGCAGTTTGCTCCTGTATTTTCCTGTTATTGTAGACAATGCTCACAGTGCTTTTTTATTCCTTTTTTTACTCATCCTGACTGAGAAAAACAAGTCTGCATTCACTTTTTTGCCCAGCTATGCATTATTTTAGAATAGAATAGAATAGAATAGAATAGAATGCCTTTATTGTCATTATACAGCATGTACAATGAGATTGGATGTAACTGCAGTAGTTCACATATTTTACAGAACTTAAAATCTAATGCAAGCAACAAATTGGTGATCACCTCAGCCGCTTTCCAAGACCACATAGTGCGGAGCCTGCTGCATCCGGATTTCTCACTTTCTGACCCTTTGCGGAGACGCAGTAGAAGCAAACATCCCCGGCCGGGAGAAGAAGTGGAGGAGAGGGATCTGCAAAGGAGAGATGGGCGAGAAGAGAGAGAATATGTGCTTGGTCCCGCTTTCCCGCCTTTAACATTAGGTAGAACAAACACTGGGGATTTTAGGATGACTAGGATGTGAATTATAACTATTAGGAAAAGGAATTTTTCTTTCTTTTTTAGCTCAGAAGTTGGGTTTGGTGGCCTCCCCTGGAGAGAGACTGACAGAGGACGAATGGACTCGGGTCAAGGCGAGGTCTGTTCAGCAGGAGGAATCAGCTCAGCCCTGTGCAATATGCAGGGAGGAGTTTCGCTTCCAGCCTCAGGTACTCCCCAACACAATAGCTACTCCTAATTCCTTGTGTGAGAGCCCCCGCCCCCCTTTCTTTTCTTTTTTTACAGTATTCTGTAAAAAAAGAAAAGGCAAGCCAGTGTTTCCCTATATACACCCACATGGACACACACACACACAGGGAAACACAAAGCATCCCCCGTGCCCCCTCTTTCTCCCCTGCAGTTCCTGTATGTTCTAATCTGTGTAGACAACTGTACAAATTTACCCATACTGCCTTGGAACTCAACTGTGACGTGATGATGTAGCAATCAGTGTGTTACTGTGAGGGTCATTCAGTCTTTTACACCTTTCCGATCCCCTTTTAAGATGCCAATCTCCTCAAGAATGCGGGACCAGAATAGATGGCTTCACAAAGAACAGTTGCCATAGATGCACGTGTAAATATTAGTTTGACTCAGGGGGGAGGGGGAAAAAAAAGTTAATTAGAGCCTGCTAACAAGGGAAAGTGACAAGAGGGAATCTTTGTTGATTTGGCGTTTTCTCGAAAGCCTTCATATTGTAACAATGCAACTGTGCTACAATCTTATGTTGCATTCCGGCATTAATGTGACACTTAAAAATGCTTACGACAGCAGCTGCTGTGAAGCGGTCGAGTGGACTGGAATATTTGCTTCTCTGTGCAGCTGATAATATTTTGATACTTACCACAAATTGTTTGCAACATCGCACGAATAAAATAGCAAGAGCTCCTCTGCTTTCCAGATGCTTTATTTCATTTCTATATCACGCGTCTGATGGCTAAGTGTAGCCTGAAGCTTCAGAGCGTAGAGAGAGATGTGAAATCGCTCTCTGGTCTAATGGCTTGTCGGGCTCCTGGAAATTGTACACTGCAGGGGGCCCTTTCATTGGTGATGGAGTGTGTTGGTCAGGCCAAAAACAATGGGAAATCAATATGCCTCCCCCTTGCCCTCTAGAGACATGAGTAAACTGGTTTGTGTGCCCAGCCCCATAGCTTCAGTGCTCTCCTTTCAGGCAATAAAGGAGTCCCTCTTACAGGTAGAACAAGGCTATAGTCCAGGTCCCAGTTGGCCCACTGGGGGTCATGCTGACTCCTTCTATCCTCTTGGTAAATAACAGTGAAAGGCAGATACAGACGATCACATATGTGCTTGAATACACATGGATTTAGCATGTCTTAAACCTCACAAACACACCATATGTGTTCAGAATGGAAGTAAGCTTTCCTTAAAACCAGTACGCATTCAGCATCCTTAAGGCTAGAGACACTCTGAACTGAATGTTTTAGAAGATGCTTCTTGATTTTTTTGCATGTTTTCCTCACTGTCCTTTGTAGGTGTTGCTATCCTGCTCTCACGTTTTCCACAGAGCGTGTCTGCAGGCCTTTGAGAGGTTTTCTGGACGGAAGCGCTGCCCGCTGTGCAGAAGGGAGCCGTATGAAACGCGTGTTATCCACGATGCAGCTCGCCTTTTCCGGCATCAGTGCGCCACCAGGTACAGGCAATAGGCTGCTAATATTTTTTTTTTTAATCTGTCAGTGTTTCCATAATTGATAAGAGGAGACACTGACATCTGCAGTAACATATATTTTTTGGGTAATGTTGAGTAACACTTGCTGGAGTTTGGTTGAGGTGTTACATGGGTCAAAAAAAAGATCTTCTCTTTCATACTAGGAAGCTAATGACGTCAAAGAAAACTGGAAAATAGTATTTATGCTGTGTGTGTTGTTGTGCGTCTGTAGGATTCAAGCGTACTGGCGAGGCTACGTGGCTCGTAAATGGTACAGAACTATCACGAAAAGCATCTGCCCAAAAGACAAAAGGCTGAGACGCCAGTTTTTCGAAGCAAGGGTGAGATAAACTCTGCAGAGATGACATCATGTGGATCACACCAAACAACCATAAGATCACATCGCGCGGCGTCAAGCCTCCGTTTCTTATTTATTTGTTAAATTTTGTTTAACTCTGACATTCTTTAACTGTGCAGCCGGCCAAATAAGGGCTGCGACGACTATCACATCTTGAAGGTTCAAACGTGGGTTTCAGGGCTTCGCTGACCCCAGTGCTAGAATACACACACACACACACACACACACACACCTTCACCTGCTCTCACCCTCTTGAGCTCCTTTGATCTTTTGTGAATCATACACTGTTTGTCCACTAATCTGGAGAGAGTTTTGTGTTTTAGTCAAACAGTCTGGACATTCCTGGGTCAACACCACTGCGCCACGTCTCGTGTGTGTGTGTGTGTGGTTGAGTCTGCTTTTTCTTCATCCATCTATATGTGTGTGTGTAGTGTGTGTGTATGTGTGTTAAGTCCTGTGACTGGATAGGATGGAAGAGGGTGAAGTGGAGAAGAAGTTGAATGAAGTTTGGATACTTGATGCGGTTTGTGATATTTGGAAAGCTAAGGTGGACTTGATAGAGGGATTTTTTTACAAACGTCCACCCACTGGTGTCATAAGCTGCCAGCGGATGGGGTCGTTTGACTCTGAAGCTGTGTTGCTTTCATGGCGGCTCTCAGGAAAAGGGAACATTGCCACCTAGTGAACCTCCCCCAGCTGAGGCCTTGAATGACCAAAGGCTAAACTGGTCAACACTTTTCTTTACCAAACATCTGTTTACAGAGTAATCATCATGAAAACTCATCCAACACGCGTATGTCCGGCGTCTTGAGAACAACTGGCGGTTTTTTATGTCTCTATGTAGTGTTGCAATCACGCAGAGTGCTCCTGTCCTTCCAAGAGCCTGATTAAGCAAAAGGGACAAATGCATGAGGGCCACACTTACAAAGTGTTGTAAGGGTCAGCGTGTCCCACCCATCCCCCTGTCTGCCTCCATCTTCTCGCCTATAAAGCATCCCTACAGATGTCACATAAACAAAGACACGGCATTTACTGAGCCAATTAACTCTGTTCTAACACATTAGGCCACGTCCGTGTGCACATTCTCAGGACGGAGACGGCTGTACCAGCTGCTCTACGTTCAAGTTGTGTGATTCAGTGGTTGTGGGTGGTCATGAGATTGTCTCATATCTTTTGTCACACTGAGGATGATCTTCAAGAGCTGCGCACCACAGCGCTGACAGGTCTGATTGACTTGATTTTCAAGGGGGAGACTTATTTGCTTAGCTGACTGTAATGCAAACAGGCATGTTAGTGCTGAGCTGGGACCTGTATGAGTGGGAGAAACCTATTCTTTCAGTTTTTCCTTATGATAACAGACGGCAATAAAGCATCTTTGTATCATGAAGCTACAGGTGTTCCTCGGGAAAAACACCTATACAACAGGCCAGTTTCAGAATTCTTATCAGCTTATCCAGATGTCCAGCTTTCGATTTTTGTCCTGTTTCGGAGGTCCGACCCTGAGTCAACACGTTGCTGCAAGACAGTTCCGACATCTACGTGGATTGCTGTGAGATAACGCGCCCCGCTTCCCTCCTCTGTGCCTCCTGTGTGCATCAACTGTGGAGCGAGGCAAAGTTCATCGGAGGCTGCGCTGTTTGCCTTGACTGTCGAAAAAGTCAGCCAGGGACATAAAACCCTCCATCTGAATGGTTAACAGTTGTTTAATTAGTGATAAAAGGCTAGCTGTAAAGCAATTCTGATGTCACTGTGGCAGGCTAAGGGATAAGGTTTGTATTTGTGCGTGTGTGAAGGCAGGTGCTGGGCCGAAAGCTTCCGAGCCACACGGACTGACAGTGTGACTGTCTCATGTGATATGAAACTGAATCTCTGGAGGTTTAAGACTATTGATCAAACAACACAACAGTTTCAAGGAAACTCACGAATTCTCTGCAGAATAACCAATCACTTGCAGCCCTACATAAAGACACAGCTTTCTGTCACATACTTATTGAACTAGTTACGATTTTCAAACCGAAAGCCTTTAAATGTATGTACAGCCTCTTCATTGTTTCATTGACTATGTTTTAATTGTTGCCTAGCAACAGCTGCTGTAAATGGGAGAAGACAGACGAATTCTGCATAGATAGACGCCATAAAAAAAAAGCCTTTAAAATGGTCAATTTGACAATTGAATAGTTGACTAAATGCTTCAGCGAGTGGAGACGCTGTATTTAAAATCCACATCCCTCTTTGGAAAATGTTGCCCACACACCAAATAAAAAGCAAAATAAAAGAATGTGTGGGGCATGTGGGTATGCTATGTTTCACTTGGTTTAAATGCTGTTTCAAAGCCCTCGTCACACCAGTGTTCTTGTGGAGAAAGATTGAATTTCTAATGCTCTAAAAGTAGTTAAATCGAAACCCAGTAGCTCTAAAACACTGGAATCTGTCTGTGTTGTTTATATATCCCAGAGGAAAGATGAAGTCCCACCTGAATAGACAGAAAACCCACAGATGACATGTAATTTCTTTCATCTCGGTGAGCAACGTCAAGTCAGGCTGGTTAAAAAGATCCGGAATTATGGCTTGGAAACAAATACAAAGAAATCAGAAGTTGTCTTGGAAAAGAGGAGTTAGTATTCAATGATTCAGCTTGAACAATTAGTCTGTAATTGGTTTTGCTGAGTATCTGCCCAGACAGTGTGTAGCAGTTTGCGTGTGTGTGTCTGTGTATGAAGCAGAAAAAAGTGTCAGTGATATGTGTGCTTCCATGTTTCCCAGCACTCTCTTCCTTTTTTTTACTGGTTTCCATTAATTCTCCATGCTAGTGGGAGACGTGGCTGTATCGATCTGGCTGTTTAACAACTGCACCCTGTCAGCGTGCCTCAGCCATTACAATACACACACACACAATTACCCTTCACCGAAAACACGACTCTATTGTGCGTTTGAATGAAACGTTCGCATCCTTTGTGCCACTAAAATGGTTTTTCTAATTAGTTGCAGGAGTTGAATGACAGCTTTGTCCGATACTGTCACACCGACACGGAGGCTTTTCTGAGTGATATCGACCGCTCGCTGTCATCAAGCAGACGAGTGTTCCAGCAGCTGGAGAAAAAGAGCGTCTCCAAACCTCGGGAGAACGACTGGGAACGAATAAAGAGCCAGGTCAGGGGCGAGATGCACTCTGCTGAACTAGAAGCCGCTTGTATCGTGAAGCGAGGCCCCATAAAAATATCTAATCCGAGTCTGATTCTTCTCCCAGACTTGCCTTTCCCTTGACAAGTCAATGCTTGCAAGGGGACGACAGCATCACAGCTGCAATACAGAAAGTACATATCTCTCAGAGGTGATCATTCATTTTACCAAATGAATGTGAGTGAGTAGGCTAATAATCCTCTGTGTTTACAAAAAAACACGAGCAAGTCTGATGATGCACGGCAGGCTTTTCATCACCTGGTCTACTGCGGAGGACCTGAAAAGACATTAAGATTTGCTGTTCCATAAGGCCCCATTGTTGGCTTTCATTGCAGTCGTTACCATTTTCCATTGAGGGGGTGGGGTGTGTGCAAAGATGTCTGTTTTTTTTTCTTTATCTGGTGTGAAAAGGTTGAGCACAAGGCAGGAGTGGCTCAGCCTTGACATGAAGCATCAAACGCTGAATGTGCTTTCAACACATACCTTGCACCTTTATCACAGGTACAAACTCTATAAACCGGAATGCAGCTCGTTATGAAACATTTAACAGCAGGCGCGTGCTGGCCCTTAAATACAGGATGCTCGCCTTTGGTTAATCATTGGTGAAGTCATGCACGTGATGCTTTGTTTTTTAAGGATCACTGATAAACGTGTTGTCGCCTCGTATCTGATCAAACCCGTCAGATTCTGCTGACAGATTTGTTTCGGCTCTTTATAATTATAGTCACCATTATTACCCCATTATTAGCAAAAAATTTCCTGATTGTGCACATACGTATTAAGCCAAGAACTAATGTGGTTTGCTTCAAACTCTGACAGGTTATCCAGAGAGGTGCGTGGGACTGCCCCATCTGCCTGACTGCAATGAGCGACCCCAGGTTCCCAACAGAATCGGATGGAGCCGACCGTCAACAGCGGAGACCGGCCGTGCTCCTGTCCTGTTCCCACCTGTTCCACCAGCGTTGTCTAGAGGCCTTTGAGGCCTTCTGTGCAGACAGCAGACCTGTGTGTCCACTGTGCAGATCTGTGTACCACAAAAAAGTCATCTAATAAGGTGGAGATGGCATTTTGTGGGTCATTCGATATAGTCAGAATCAGCTGTTTGGGGGAGGGGGTTTGTACAATAAAATTAAGATTTTTACTCAAGCCAGCTTGAAGCAATCTGGCCATTCTCCTTTGACCTCTGGCATCAACAAGTTTCACCCAGAGAACTGCAGCTCGCTGGATATTTTCTCTTTTTCGGACCGTTCTCTGTAAACCCTAGAAATGATTGTGTAGATCAGCAGGTTCTGACATACTCAGACCAGCCCAACCATGACATAGTCAAAGTCACTTAAATCACCTTTCTTCCTCATTCTGATGCTCAGTTTGAACTTCACCAGGTCATCTTAACCATGCTTACATGCACTGAATTTCTGCTGTGTGACTAGCTGATATTTAACAAGCAGCTGAACAGGTGTACCAAATGAAATGGCCAGTGAGTCCATGTGTTATATAGATCTTGGCTTTAGATTGTGACAGAGTGGGTGTAAAATTGATTTGGTTGCAGTTTTAATAGAGCATAAATGTGTCTTTCAGCCCTGAAAATCCTGTGGGGTTATCGCCTGTATTTAAGTTATGAGGGATCAAAAATCCTGGAAAAATAATAGGGCAAATTTAAAAGTGCCCAAATTTGAGCCACCCATGCCATGAAAAGCCTGTAAGTTCACTTTACAGCATGGAGGCAAACTTTTGTAAAGCTTCATTAAAATGCTAAAGAACAAAATCAACTGATCCTGAGAGGTTCAAATAGGGGTTACTCACTGATTTTTATTTATATTATATATATAAAATTGTAATGGAATGACATTTGCAAGCCAAAATACTCATTACGGTCTCATCTTCCTGTGACAAAAATCAGTTTCTTGTAGAGTTAGATGCCAAGCTGATCGTGTTTCATGGTTAAGCATTAAACATGAACCTGGAACCAGCAGGCCACGACCTTAGCATAATCATGCAAGATGAAGACGTGAAGCAGGCTAAAACCACATCTAAAGCTTAATTAAAACGCGGCATCCCTCACGTTTACTTTGTGCATCAAAAAGAAACGCAAAGATGACGGTATGTTCCGTGGTGCATTATTTACCAAACAGCAGCTAGACCTTCTGTAGTTTTGCCACCGTGAGAGTAACAGGCAACCAGCAGCTGGTGTTTGACAAGACATAATTATAGTACATAGCTCCCCATTAAACCACAAGCTCTCTTTTCATTGCTTATTTATGGATTAAACAAGTGAGATATTATGTTAGTGAGCTTTACGAGTGCTGTTTTTCTTTATATCTGAGGGCAGAGCTATGGTGGTTGGTTCCACTGCTTCCAGTCTTATCCTAAGCAAAGCTAATAACATCCTGACTCCATACCCACAACATAAATATTACAAAAGTGTTATTCTTCTTATCCAACTCTTCCACATTTTTGCCTTTATTATGGGAAGAAAGAAACTGTTTATCTATGACTTGTCCAGGAATCGGTTAAGTCATAATTAGCCAACCGCCGCTGATATCCTGAACGCCACGGTGATAAATGAAAAATAAATTGAAGCATTTTCTTTTATTTGCAAACACACAAACATCAAAAATAGCAAAACATTACATTTAGCAGACTGAGAAATTGTAAAAAAAGAAAAAAAAATACATTCACAAAACATGTACCAAAATTACATGCAGGGATTGATTGACAGACGGACAGAAATGAAAGCTGCTACACCTACAGTACAGAGCAACTCTCAGTTTTTTAACCCCCCCATTAAACAGATGTACAGTAAATGCACCAACGAAAAGCTTGCTTGAATAGAAAATGGCCCAGTCACCCCTGAAGCAACTTCAAGGATTATGATTGTGATGGTTTATTAGGGGTGTGACACTTTCCTGCAGAGCCCAGTTCTGCTGCAGCGTGTAGCCGAGTGGATGGAAGCACAATTATGACGTAGCTTAAAACACTCGTGGTTGAGCCATTTTGAGTAATTCACCCAGATCAAGAAATTATGATTAAATTTAATCTCTAATCCATCTGTTATATTTCTCATGTTACAGCGCCACCCTTTTTTTGATTTGCCACATTATTTTGTCCCATCTTGGGTTTTTCACAGTATCTAGAGATCAGCGGCTTTTACTGGAAATGAAATGAACAATGACAAAATCTACTTAATGTTTCTGCCACTATAGAACCTGCTCTCTTGAAATGGCACTGATCAAAAATCAGATGCATTGCTGTACTTTGGATTTGCAATGAGAAGAGCGGATATGCAGATCACCATTTACAAAATATTCTCAGGTCTGATTAGAGAAGTTGGTGTCAGTGTGAGTTTTATGACTGAAAGTTGCAATTTTTTTCCCCCATTAAATCCAGTCTTTGCAAAGCACCAACATCCAATTGCAGACAATTTTTGGTGTAAAACATTCCCTGTCCCATTTCAGTTGCATATACAAATTCAATTTCTTTTCTTCCTTTCATTGTTCTCTCTCTTTAGTTGCTTTAAAAACACATAATGTGCAAAAAAAAACCCAAAAAACAAACATCAGATCAAACTCTAACCTAGTCTCAATGGACCTGCTGTGACAGGAACATTCATGGCAAAAAGAAATGGCTTTAAACTAGAAACTCTGGCATACAGGGGATCACAGTGGAACTGTCCAGAGACTCGCAATGTCCACGTACACGTGTGCATGGACATAAACTCCACAGAACCTTAACATTAAGCCTGCAAGATACTTTTCATATAAGGCATTTAAGGTGGTTCTGGAGACAAAGAACATCACAGTTCAAAAAGATTATGCAGCAATACAACAACATGTAAAAGGGGCCTGAGTCACCAAGTCTCTCTCACAGCAACAAAGCTGGATGTTTTCTTACTCGTGCATTCTGTGTGAAGACTTACAGGTTTGCATTAGATGAAGGTGTTTATAAAAAAAATATATATATATGTATGTACAACAAAATACAGAATGCTTAGTGATTCAGACCCTCAGTGGGAGCCCAATGTTTACATCCAAAGAGGTACGAAACACAATGTAATATGTACATGTGTATACAACATTTACAAAGAAATGTGACCATTTCTGTGCCCTGTAATTTTTTTTTTTTTTTTTTTTTTTGGAGGGGTTGAGGGTGTGAAATAAGCAAAATTGTGATGACATTTTCCTCCCATGTGCATAACAGCATTTTAAGGAAATACAACTTCCTCCTTCGTTTCAAACCTGCTCATTGGAAGTGAAGTGAAATAAAACTCCCACATAGTTTCCCATTTGTGGAGTAGCTCAAGTCAAATCTGGAGCACCTAAAAAAAGTTCTTACCCTACTTCATACAAACTAATGACATCATCAATAAAGTTAAAGCGCACTTGAGTAAAGCCAGATAAAATGACTAATGACAGCCCGAGTGCTAAAAATTTGAGGCCTTTTATTAAGAATGACAGTGCCGAATACATATTATGTGAGCCGTATTGATGCCGTGCAGTTTTATGTACTGGCCGTGATGAGTGGGAATAAATGACTTGTCCTCGTGCTTCACAAAGCACTTTTTGTTATTTTTAACATTTTTGACAAATTGACACCTCATCAAGCCCGTATCAGTTCACATTACAACCAAAAACCTACAATTAAAGACCCTTAAAACTGTGAGCTCACCATGTGTCACTGACACAGATAACACACTAACATTTAAAATAAAAAAAAAAAAAGAAACAGCTAACTGAATTGTGTAGGTGAAATTTATGTTAGTGAATACAGAGCTTAATGTAAGACTTTGAAACTGAGAATCAAGCAAAAAGGTGAATCAGATCATCTGCTTTACCTTCTTGCTTTTGTGTGGCGCAGTGGTGTAAACGTTGTAGGAGGATGGAAGGGGGGGGGGTGCCCCTGTAGCAAAAGATGGGTGGTTTGAAGTCACAGTCGTGGTTGAGGTCAACTTCAAGGTCACTGCAGTGATGCCAGTCTATTTCAATCCTCAGTCTCAGCCCTGGCCCCGTCCCAGCTTCCATCCGAGACGCAGAGGATGGAATGTCACGAAGCTAAATTGCTCTCAGCCTCCATTTGCAGCATCCGTCAGACACTGCCTGGGTTTATTAAGTTCCTTCCAATCCTTTTCACCTTTCAGCAGTCAGGCAGTACTGTCGAAATCTCCCTTTGGCTGCATTTACGTGTGTGTGTGTGTGTGTGCGCGTGTGTGTGTGCGTGTGTGTGTGTGTGTTGATCTATCGTCCCTTTCACAGAGTTTTCTGATGCCCGTTGGCCGAGAGCTTCCCAGATTCAGGGTCTGTGGGGCTGTTTGACAGTTGCAATTTATCCAGACCTGGGCAGTGGGAGATAAGGCAGAAAAATCTCATTAAAAAGCCTCAGACTTTCACTTAGACAGAGGTATTGATGTCCTTTTTCTCCCTCAGTGCTTCTGTCTGGCATTTTCTAGCTCTATCCCACCCTCTGTATCAAACGTACAGGGCTTGTCATCACAAGCCTTGGGGACTGGTCTCATCTTCTGTCACATGTCAGTTAGTTGACACACTGGACGTGTCGTGCTATCAGAGAGAAATAAACACCATTTCTCTCCAAAGCTACTGAGCAGGTTGGAGTTGTCAGCGTTTCAGAGCACAGCATTCTGGATACAAAATTAGGATTAAATTGAGCAGTCACAAGCTATTATCAGATAGACTGAGAAGCAACATATCTAAAGCTGGACCAACAGAGGCAAATGAAAGAATATGCACTGTTGGATACTATATACTAAAAGCTGTTGGTTAGAAACTATTATGATATGTATACACCCTGCTGATTCATTTACCTAAAGCCTTTAAGAGTTCTTCCCGGACTGCTGAGGTGAATTTTCTCACGAGACAAAGTGTTGTCACGACTGCAAACAACAGGTTGTACGAAAGGACGATGTAAAAGTTTCCCAGCCAATTAAATCTTCCAAAGTCTCCCAAAAGATCAAACCTGGTGATGCCTGTGAAGGACAGAGACACACAACAAATAACTGGGTTAGAAATTAGGTTGACAGTCATTGAAAAATGTGTAATTCCTTACTCAGAACTGTGACCTTTAATAACTGTTCATACAAAGCTGTGATAACCAAGAGTCGAAATGTTTTCTCCTCAACTGAATTCCACAAAATAAATAAAACTCTGGAGAAAAAAAAGAAAAAAGAGAGAAGACGATGTTCATATTTCCCAAGGCTCCTTCTGACAAGACAAGTATTGTTCATAAGAATTCTTCCAAAACAAAACAAAAGCATGAGGTTGCAGCAAACTTACGAGGTACTATGAAAATGTCATTCCCCAGGGCCATATTTTTCAAAAGAAAACTAATCTGAAAGAACAGCTTATATTCGAAAACAATTAAATGTGTATTGAAGGTATAATCGCAACTTGAAAAACAATATTGACCCTCAATAACTGCTTGTAACATGTTACAAGATTTAAGATTCTTCTTAAAACTAATCTGCATCAGATTTTTCCACTGTCTTCAATAACCTTTCTCCTACAGGGTGCAATGACAGAGTTCAGGGACTCTGCCTACTGAAATCTCAAAAGCTACAGACAATTTATATTTGGCCAATATACCATTCAAGGTCATCTTCTTGTGAACCTCTAGACCACTTTTAGCACTGCTGCCACACTGCTGTGGAAGTCACATCGTGACCACCTGTGCATCTGCAATATCACCATCTATCTTTAATTTGCACACACGCATCAGCTTCTGTGATACGGATCATCACTGGTGACTGTCTATCGACAGCCACTTTAACAATTTCTCAAAACTGATATTTCAGCTGTGTGCTGGCTTTTTGACACACAGGAAAACCCAGTGTGCGGTGCAGAGGGATAGTGGTCAGATTGGGACTTCAGGGAGCAATCTTATAAACAAAAACTTGACTAAAAGCAGTCCAGAGGTACACAACAAGATGACCTTGAAGGGAGATCATCCAAATTTAAACCAGGTAAGAAGCCTCAATATCTATTCTAACTGTCATTGGTGAAACACGAATAAGAACATGCATCTTTTTTGATACAGACTGAAGCGATTTCACTCAGGCTTGGGTAAACATCCACTGACCCACTGCACGGCAGAGTCGATGCTTATTTTTATCACTTGGCTGCGTCTTGGTTACTGTGAGCACTATTCCCCGTGGAACATAAACGGATGGGGAACTAAGTATAGCAGCAAAGGTGGTTTGCAGGTGGACTTCATCTCTCCTTCAGACAAAGACAAAGGAGCAGTTACTCCTGCAGTTTCCTCTTAGCTCTACACTGCCAGACCAATTTCAAACCATCTGTCAGCTGATCACACGCGGCTTGGAAAGCCATCAACACCCTTTTGTTTTCCTGCTTATCCATCCATGCGTTCATGCACTCTAGCTGTGCCATCCCATAGAGTACTGTGGAGAGATAATTAAGCTTTCAATAACCTCTGTGTGCAGTTCTATTTAATGTTATTAAATCATCTCCTCTTATGTTAATTTTACATGTAACATTGATGAAGCAAATTACTGCATCAATATTTAAAGTCCAAGCACCATAACTGTATTCTATGTTTCCATCTGTACGCAAAAATCACATTTACATGCATCAGACTGAGGAAGCCCTAGTCCCTGGACATTCAAGTTCTTCAACATCTTCACAACCTCTATCATCAATTAGATTGGGCAATCGATTCGGCGTCTGGAGAGATGTATTTACAGCCGCAGTAAGCGGCTTGGCAAGCATCAAGGACCTTTAACAAAATTGCTTGTGAAAAGATGGGGAGAGAGATGATGGAGACCCCAGTCAATACAGCTAGCCACCGTGGTCTGGCTAAATTCATTTCTAATGCCAAAGGTTTTGATCGTGGTTTGGTAATTTGAGAAAATCTAATTGAGGGTTAAAAAAAAAAAAAAAAAAAAAGACATACTCAGTCTTTGAAATGTCAATAGGGAAGAGGAGACATCATCATGCTGCTGTTGCCTGATTTCACGTTGTCAACACGTTACAGTGCATTTCCATCTTCAGTCTGATGCAGCCTTCACTCAGCAGACCAACATATCCCCGTTATTTTAAGTTGACCTAAATGTGTAGCTATGCAAACATGCTGATTTTGTCAAAGTTTTAAGGATGAATTTGTGAAATGTAAAAAAATACAAAACTATAATGTCTTAACTCATTACCACTAATAAAGCTGCTTGGTGTGCACAGAAAAGGACACTAAAGTTCACCAAACATGTGGAACCTGTGGGGGGAACTGGATATGATGTGAATTTGGTGTAACTAACCATTTGTTACTACACTATTAAACACACTGTGTTCTGTAGTACAATTCCCTTATCTCTTACATAGTGCATATTTACCCCCACTGACATGAAAACACCTCACGTCAACACACGAAACCCTTTCTTGTCTCTTAACATCTCACTTTGTCACACTCAACTCTTTGCACGTCTTTTTTTTTTTTAATCTTGTGCTGGGCGGCCTTTTCTCTTCAGCTCTGTCTCATGCATTTATTCCTTTTCATCCATTCAGTGTCACAAAGCAGAACCTGTTGATATTTTGTAAAGCTTCCAGTGAGTCACTGTATGCTCACTCCATCCTATTTTTCCACTCTGTTGCTCTCACACATACTTGCATACACACACACACACACACACACACACACACACACACACTAGTGCTATTTAAACAGCTGTGCTCTGCACTCTGCATGTTTATTAGTACCATTGTGATGCTGCTGCTCCTGTCATTTTTATTCTCCCTGCACTTCTTTCTAACATTACTATGTGAAACTCTAGGAGAATTCAACTCCTGTGACCTGGTGTTGGTGGGAACAATGGAAATTGTTGTGGGAGAGGAAGATTGAATCTTTCTTCTTGTTTGTGACATGGTCACGATGACAGCTCTGATAAATCTGTAACCCACATTTCAATCATTCAGTTGTAACACAATATATATGCAAACCAGCTTTTGTAAAGCCCACTAATGAACGTGTTATATCTTGTTTCTTTCATTAACAAAATCTGATTCTGAACAGAAATATTTGTCAGATTATAAAGATACAGTGTGCTCGTCTCAGCCAGGACAATCCTAAAAAAAGGGTGTTTTATCTCTGGATGTTTTCCTGGATAAATCTGCAGTGTGGAACTTTTGTATCCCTTTTCTGGCCGTGAGAGTTATCACACAAACTTCTGACGTGCTTGTAACAAGAAAAAGCCATACACCAAAGGTAGCAGCCTGGGAACCCATTGACTAGCCTGCTCACTTAGTCTCTGGGCAAAATGGACACTAAATTAGTGCTTCCAGTGTATCCAGAAAAATCTGGAATAGTGGATAACTGATATCTGGGTTATGACCAGAATAGATTTGGATAATTTTAAAAAAAGGCTAACCAAAAAAATGAAATCATCTGTAAATTATAGCTGACTGTTTACAGAGATTCCACCAAATGTCGTTGCGGTCAATCACTTTCTTTTTTTAGATCGTTATCCCTCCTGTGAATGCGGCGCTTTTATCAGTGCAGTTCACTCTGTCCCTGCTGCAGCACTCTTCAAATCCGGAATACCAATTGCTGCTGTTTGCACCAGTGCAAGAACGTTGGCCTGTTCACTATATATAAAACTCTGGTATACATTAAAAAAATAATAATAATAGCGTGATTTTCCCCGTGCTGATGGACTTAATCAGCCTTGTGTGTCCTCCCACACTCTAGCTTTGAATCACTACAACTGTTCTATTGGTTGGTGGATTCTCGTTTCATTCAGACAGAGCAAGGCTAGCCATTTTATTCTGTTTAACCCTTGATTATACTTTTCGTATTCCACTGGGGACCGCTTGTTTCAGATTGACAATTTTCATCAGACAGTGAGCACAAGGGTCCGTAAATACGTCCAAGTGTCCCCACGCAGATTTGTCAGAGGAAAATTTAGATTACAATGCACAAAATACAAGTGTGCCAGGCGGTGGACTACAAAGTATAATAGGAATAACTACTCAGCTGTTGGATCTCCAGCTGTTTGCGCCCAAGTTATCAAGACCTAACAAACCACAGCTTCATATTTAGTAGGTGGACTTGAGAGTGGTATCAATGTTCTCATCTAACTCTAAAAAAAAAAAAAAAAAAAAAAGCACATAAGCATATTTCTTAAGTTGTCAAACTATTGCTACAACATTTAAACTGTACACAAAAGTTAGCTGTAAATAAAAGAAACATGCCCACACTCACTCTCTCTAATATAGGCAAACAAACACTCACAGAAAACAGCATACTCACCCAGAGTTCTGGACATCACTGGCAGGGCTGAACTCAGAACCAGGATGGAGACACAGCACCCGATGATCTACAAATAAGACCAAATTGTCAAACCTCAGATTTCAGATCACTCAACACATAACGTGCACTTTTTGAGTGCAAGTGTGTGAGACGGACAAGCGCCCATTGCACCAACAGTTTTAGCTGTGATGTGCCCACACGTATACACACCACTTGATGTTAAATTGGTTCCACATATTATACAATTAGTACCTCTGAAGTTGCTCATTACGAGGTTCCCTCTATTGTCCTTTCAAGTCCTTTCACTGAAGCTTCATGGCTAGTTAACAAGCTTTACCACTCCCAAACTCATTACCAAGTGAATAGTTGCCACTATAGGCTGAACAGAGCACACATCCTCCATCCCCACCCCAGCCCCCAAAAAACTCCCTCTCCCTCTGATGTACGAGAAAAGAGCTTGCACTTTGCTGGTGTTTACGCAACCCACAAACAAATATTGAACAGATCAACTAAGGCCATTGAGGGGACCTGAGGAAAACATTAGTGAGCAGCAGGACCAGAGTAGGCAGGAAGGCGGGAGCAATGGAGGAAAAAAAAAAAAAAAAAAGGAAGAGAGGAAACAGATGAAACACAGGAGGAGGAAAACACATCAGCACCTTAGGAGCAATTTCATCACCCTTGCCCCCACTTCACCCCACTCCCTGCCTTTCTATCCCATCTTTACCGTTGTCATGGTTGTGTCATCCTTCCTGGGAGTGAGTCCCTCAAAGACGCGCAGGCTGTAGAAGCCAACGACAGAAGATACCATCAAGTAGCTGTTCAGCAAATCAATCAAGGAGCAAAAACACTTCGCTGCTAGTAAAAAGCAGCTTTTCTTTTAGTCATCTTTTTATGTGTCAAGGCTGAACCTTTTCAACTATGATAAAAGGTGATGAAATGACATAACATGTTTTCCGGAAGGTGTCCGGCTTAACTATGTCCTGGGTAAACAAAGCTGCCTCGACAATGTTGCTCTTGGCCATGGAGCATGTTACTCTGGCCACAGACAAAAGGGAGGTCACTGAAAGGATACAACATGAGGATGATCTCCAGCACTGCCTGAGCCACACCAAATGTGGACAAAGAGGTGTTCCCAATGCCTCGATCCTGAAAGGGAGAGACAAACAGGAAAACAGGAATATTGAACATCTTACACTAGTCTTCACACTAAACAGATCACAAATTAAAAACAAAACAGGAAATGACAACACTTGGTGTTGTGTGCAACTGCAGACACAAGCAATTACGGAAGACCTGGAAAGTAAGTACGTGGTGCACGAAGAATTTCCCCACTTGAGAAAGACAGAATCAAATTGGCTAAGTAATGAATGGAACAAGATGAAAGAGGCTCTTTGCAAATCACTGTCGATCATACAATATGTGAACAGGTGTTCAAACAAAAACGGCACATTGCTTACGGTAAGAAGAGTGTACAGGCTGAAAGCATGCCAAAAACAGAAAAACAACTAAACAAATCCTTTAGCAAATACACTAGGCGAACCCCCCCTCACCCATCCTCACCCCCCCAACCCCTAAGGCCTTTTGAAAGTGGAGCAGGAAAAAGACATACATCGACATACGCTGCACATACCAAGCATCTGTGTTGTCAAATGCCAAATATTTGCTTTTTTCGGACTTGGCACCAAAGCTAATCCTCCAAAGGATTTGTGCATTGAACGGGGCATCTACAGTGCTTTACACAAAGTTACTTAAACCCCCGCAAAGCATTTCCTGCAAACTCTGATTCTTATAGTTAGTCATATGAGAAACAAGAATACCTGATTATAACTGTGCAGCATAAAACCAGTCCCTTTTTTTTTTTAAATTCTATTGTTATTCATGTTTGTTGTTGCATTTTATTTCTTCTTTCCCACTTTAAGTGTTCTGATCTTGATTTGTTTTGTAAAACAGTCTGCAGAAAAAAGGAAAGCCTGGCAGGTTGTTTCATGCCTTTTTATGCAACTGTCATCCCTGAGAGCTTACTGCAGAGCCATGGTGCAGTGCCCCCTCTCTCTTACACAGAGAATTAGCAGCATTAGCAGACAGAAACTGATGTCATTTATTAATGGAAAGAGGGTGGGCACGCATTAAGATGGCGCATGCACTCGCAATAAGCATGTATGTTTGCGCACAGGACACCTAGCTTCTACTGTACATCTCCTTTCTGCTCACCTTTTCATTCCGGTAGCAGAGAGAGTGACTGATTGTGTGTTGGGGTATGTCAAAGAGAGAGGAGAGGGGTCCCTACAGGGGAGGGTATACGTTTCCTGCCACAGGTCAGTCAACACCCACTGCACTTTAAGCATTGGAGTGCATTACCTGTGCACTGATCACAGCATCTGTCATTGTAATCACACAAATCTATGCCTCACATTTTTACTTTCTGGTACCTTTTTTTAGGACAACATAGAAATGGTTAACATATTTCATCTTTCATGTAGCCAAAGCCCTGTCCTACGCATGTATCCAGCAGCCAACCAGATAATTCCCAACTATAACATATCTTAACAAGTGGGAGAAGAAACTGTAAGGTGCTTTTGCCCATGCTACAACCTTGCAATAAATGATCTGTTTCAAACTTAAGTCTTATAGTAATGCTTCTTTAAGTGACAGACATCTGCAATCCATACTTTCCACTGAGCTATGCGAGGCTACTACATTTAAATCTTATAGAATCACTGATACAATAAAAAAATATTTATTCATATTGTTTTTCATGGTCAGAATGGATGTGGTGTGACACACACACACACACACACACACACACACACACACACACACACCACAATCCGTCAGTGTGATGGAACTGATGTTCACATTTTCAGATAAACTGATGGCAAATAGAAAAGGAAAAAGGGGATCGTGATATGGAAGTCAAGTGGTTAAATAGGAGCTACATGTAAGGATATATGAGCAGGTTCTCCCTGTGCCAATGTGGGCTCTCTCGAGGTACTGGCTTCCTCCCACAGTCCAAAGACATGCATGTTAGGTTAACTGGTGATTCCAAATTGGCTGCATGTGTGCATGTAAGTGTGAATTGTTGCCTGTCTAATGGATTAGCCCTGTGGCAGACTGGCGACCTGTCCTGAGGTGTACCCCACCTCTTGCCCTATTACAGCTGGAATAGGCTCCAGCACCCCTGTGACCCCGAACTGGATAGGCAGAAGATGATGGATGGATACAGGTTTGTGTGCATTTAGGCAAGGGCAACTTTAGTGAGGTGAAAATTGCTGTCCAGTCACACTAATTGCCTGTTTTGCAAAATACAGTGTCAAGTGTAGTGTGCACCAAAAAGAAGGGCCTGCAGTAACAGTTTTATTGGTGCCGCTAAGTGCTTGTTCATAAAGCTGTAAAACCCTCTGTCCTATGACAGATGTAGGGCCAACTTCTCATCTCTATCCACCTGCACTTCCTCCCTGCTTTTCATCCTTTTCTTTCCTTACTTCTTGTTATCCGTCTCTACACCCATCCACTGCCTTGTAAAGCTGAGCAGGACACTGCTCAGTATGCTAAGGACTACAGCAGGATGCTTAGCTAGAAGGGAAGACAAACACTGACAGGGCACTTCTATTGTGCTCTCCTCCCATAACAATCAGGGCCTCATTTGACTTTCCCACAGTCTGAGTATCTCTTGCTCTGGCAGTACCTTGTCGAGATGTCAAACCTCTCTCTCCCCCTTTATATCACATTGTCTCCCCTGTCCTTATCTTTTTCCAGACAGAGGGCAGAGGGAATTTCTGTGCCAGAGGGGCACAGTCTGAGAGTTAGAGGATAGGGTTAAAGAGGCGTGATAGATGATATATCAGTATTGATTGTTTTAGGAAGATGAGATGCCCCCTCCTGCTCATAGTTTTGTGAGATCAGAGGTGTGGCATCCATCCAGCTCAACAAACGCATAAACCATTTAGTGAGGCCACACTGTCAGGGAGGACAGCTTCAAGCTACATGACAAGTGTAATTTGGGGGATTTTCTGCAATGTGTCATGCCAAAGAAAACATCTCTGCTCAATAAAATAATTGGAATGTCGAGGGCAGCTCTGTCAGTTGCCCGCGAGACGCAAAATGAAATGAGGGAGAAATAGGATACATTATGTTGCCCCTTTTCAGACATGAATGCAACCACAAACGCACACACATGCAAGCACACACATGCACGCACCTCTGTCACTGCAGATGAGATGAGATACAGAGAGCTTAAAACACATTGCATGTTAGGCGGAGATGAGAATCTCAGAGCCATTTCACAATTGGTTAGTCTGCTTCACAGTAAGAGCCCTTCACTTGGCCCTGTCTGCCTTTGCAGAGGGGAGGAAAAGCAGCTTATTCACCCACTGAGGGCAGGAGACACATAGCAAGCTCATTGAATCTGCACACTGCTGTGAAATGACTTTGAATGAGCTTCCAAAACAAAACCAGAGGCACAAGGTTGAAGCCTGATTAACATCTGGTCGAGCCTTTTCTTCCACCATGCACCTGAGCATATCCGGAATTTGATTTATGTCTCCGCCAGGGACACGGCAGGTCTGATAGGCAAGCCGTTCAACAGTTTACATTCTAGGTGTGTGATGGTGTGAATGCAAAACCCACGTTAGACAGAAAGCTTACTGTGGATCCCTTGGGCATGGCAGTCTCATCTACTAGAAGATAGAGGATGTTCAGAGCCACCAGAAGAACAGAGATTGTCTGCAGACAGAGAGGAAGACAAAGATTTGTTCACACATGGTATAATTATAAAAAGATTGATCAAATCCTCCAAGTATCCGGCATCATGATATAATTGAATGCATAATAACCATCTTGTGATTGTAAACTGTGCCAAAATTGAGCTTCTTAAAACCTAAACAATTTGGGGGCTGTTTGGTGCACGTGCCGTGCCTTGCACATGGCCTTACTACCTTATCTAAGAGTATCAGACGACATAAACAGCATTCCCACACTGTAATTTATTTAAAATCACTGTTGTTGCAGGTCGGTATTCAGCATTGTCTTAAAACATCCATTAAACAAAAGTAGTTTCCCCACCCAGACTCTGTGGGAAAAGATGGATTTTGAGGTACAGTGTTAGTCCCAATGGCCACCAGCCAGGCTGTACACGCCGTGAGTAAACAGTTTGGGCTTAATGATAGGTCAATCTTAACACTCACCGTTCCTGTGAGCAGGATCAGCATCACTATGGGATACAACAAGTTCTTCTCCCATCCTGATGCTTTCTTTCTTCTCTCTGTGAGGACATGAGAGTGCAACAAAGAATGAGATCATTTATTTTAAGAAATGTATGTATGATGAACTAAACTCCTCCATTACACTTTCCACTACATGTTAATTAATCAGTTCATCAAAGACAACTACTGAAACCACAAGCCCTCTGGCTTTATTTACAGGGTTTGTACCACTTTGTTCGATAAAACATATCGTGAGTGTGTGGATCAAGCGCAATCTCACCTCTCATCGCAACCACCCCACCTCCAGGTAATATACATTTCATAACCTTCAAAAATTACACTCTTCCTCTGTAATTAGCCACAATCATCATTGCCTTAATTAGTGGAAACAATAATAACTCCTGGATGAAAAGAGATGCTACAAAATTAATTTTAAGATTTATATTTGGGAGAAAACGCATGCATGTGGTGGGCAACTAATATATCACATTCTTCTAAGCCAGATGAAGCATTTGGGCTTTACATCTACCTCGTATTTCAACGGCTCATCAGTCATGTTTGTAGACTCTGCTGACAGCCCGTTGACCACATGCACTATGTCTTCCAGACATCAACTGTCCTCTTACAATGTGTATGTGACTGCCCTTTAGTATTTGCAATATTGACTTCTTTCTCCATTTCCAACCTTGTTACTCCTCCTTATTCTCAAAGTGCATCCACCCTGCCTGCCCAAGAAGTTTGCCAAGTGCACTTTATATGCACCATCCTTCTAAATTAATGACATCACTAAAAGGCTCGGTACAATATAAAGTTTGCATCTTGTCCAATATCCTAAGTGCCTTTGTGCTCTCTTACCCACCCTACCCTGCTCCCCAAAAGGCTCAGGCTTCATTTATAATATCCTAAAATGGATAGGAAATTATCAGGCACTTCTGGTCCAAGTCCAAATTAAGAAATTAAGGCAGATGAAGAGAAAGCGGCTGCCTGTCAGCAATATGTAAAAAGCTAAGCTAACGTCTGTGGCATATATTTCCATGGCAATTCAAGGTCTAAAGCCAATAATATATTTTGGCCCCTGATACATTATACAATAGTAAAATTAAACTCAATTTATACAGAATGCTCAAAAACAAAGTTAAGAACCACAAATTCAGACATTAAACAGAACAGACACAATTATGGTAAAATTAAAGAAAGTTAAAGCAACAAACTGCGGGAGATGCAAAAGAGCAAATGAGAAATAAACTATATCAATTAAAGAAGAAAAGCAATGGAACAGAAATAAACAAGTGAAAGGCAGTAACCAGACTAAAAAATATCACATACACATACTTACCTAATTTATTCCTCTGATTTCTAATATTGTCCAGTTCTTTGTTGAGCTGGTGAGCAAAGCTTCCTCGGGTATAAGGGTGCGTGGAAGACCCTGTGAAAATAAAAACATCCAAAATGTCTGAAACGTGCTGTATAAGTAAATGTTGTGTAGGAATGCAACTTGCAGTCACTGTCAGTGTCAATTTATCTGCCCTCTTATTTTAATATATATAGCCAAGTCTCTTGCTTTGGCTTTTCAGTGGCACAAAACTCAAAAATATTTCACGTCAAAGATGACAAAGAACGTTGTCCCATCCAAAGAGCTTGATCTGGAGAAATAACTCAAATGATTAAATCAACAATAAAACCAACTAATAGATTTCTGTTACAACTATAATGGTGTTTAAACAGACAAGCGCCACTTTCTGTCACACTTTATCTTTCAAACCACTTCAAGTTGGAAAACAGCAATTTTTTTTAAACTTTTCTCACATACTTAAATAGACTGAGAGGATGTTAACCTCTCCCTGTATTCATCCTACCTCAGCATATGGTATTGGACTTGTCTTTATTAAGCAATCCCATCAAAACAAGTAATCCTGCACAGAACATAACAATGTGATCTCAAACAAGTAAAAATAATCTCTTGTGTCAGGAGCTGTCTAGTACATGCTACAACTGGTTGAGTGGGCTGGATAAGACAGCAAGGGATTCTCCAGGAAAACCACAAGGCCAGCTCATTTAAGTCTAATTTATCTATTTTACTCTGTTTTCCTTCCAGATTGACGCACTATCACAGAGGCCCCTCGAAGCCAAAGTGGAAGAGTATCCATTTGCATCCCCTGGGGTGATTGGCAGATCAAGACCAATTAGTTCAATGTTACACCGTTACTAGCGTGCAATAAAAATACCATCTTTCATCTTTGTTACAGGAGTGAAGGTCCAATCACTTTGATCAGACCTTCTTCTTCCCTCTGTTATTATGTCACGCCCTGTCTGGATGGCTCTAAGTAGGTAAAGGAGGTGAGAAAGACACAGAGGTGGAGCGTTAAATAGTCTCTGCCCGTCTCAGGATCTGAACAAGGGAAAGTTTGAACCCTCCAAGCAAATACACTCACAACACAACAGGAAATGTCATGGATAGTTCAACAGCACTTTTCTCCAGAGACAAACTGAACACTACCCTCAGGGTAGCCAAATCTCTTCAGCCGCACTTCGTATTTTAACAAGGCCTGACGTATAACCGGCACAGATAAATCTTTGCTTTTTAAAAAAAAAAAAAAAAAAAAAGAAGTAACATCCCCAAAATGATACTTTAAGCTAAAAAAAAAAGAAAGAAAAAAAAAAAAGACGATATGAAAACTTGTTCAAAGCCGAGAAAGGAAAATGGTGAGATTTTCAACTGCAGTATCTTCAATGACATCACTCCAAACAGAAGTTATATCCTTCTACTCCTTCTGCTGGCAGCGTCAAGTAAACGACTGAGTTACAGCAAGGCAGAGATGCTGAGTGGGGCTTCTGGCAGCCAGGAAGGCCCAGAGTAATTCAACATATCCTCTCCAACCTTCTCCACAGTCAAAAAATTACGTCATCCACAAATATGCTAAACACCATGCTGAGACAACAGAGGCACTGGCAAGGTCATTGTGCCGCATAGCATCTGGACGAGTGCTCTGTTGCTCTGTTTTCAGCGCATCAGGGTCGTGAGAGGGCAGTCTGTACAAGTGTGTGCATCACATTGCCTGTACTGCAGTATATTTATGTGTGTCTACTGCTGTTTAACATATTCTATTCTTAGCTATGAAACTATTGGAAACTCTTACTAGCACAAAATACCCCCCCCACCCCCACCCCCCAGAGCATCTCATGCATCTGCATCGCATGCAGATGCACACACATTTCTATGTGTCTATCCTGATACTTCAACTTTTACATCTGTCAATATGAAGCACAGCTTGGGATCATGTAGCAACAGAAGAGCAGGGCTTGCTATGGAACTTAAAACAGGATTAAGTTACCTTCTGTAACTGAAGCAATGCAATCAACAGTGTCAACAGGATATTTTATGTTTACTGCGGCTCTCCCACATTAAAAAAAAATACCTGGTTCTGTTAATAAGGTCAGGCTTGGCACCGGTACAGTCACACTGTATTAAATCAGATCATGAATACCAAAAATTATTTGGTGAACCATTAGTCTTGCTTACTTGAACCTAGGTTCAGACTTGTGATGTAAACAAGCAGCCGCCACTGGGCTTTGCTTTTGAAGCAATGTTGATGGATCTGAAGTTTTAACTTCTATTTCTGAGGTCTAAGAAAACGATTGTGAAAGAACACTGTGCAAAATATTTATACAGGAATTAAGATGCAAAGGCCACTGTGATTTCGGCTCTAATAATATGGTGTAATGATAAAGCGGGCTTTACTTGCTTCCTGCAGCATTGTGTTATTACTTGTAAAAATTGTTTTTTGTACGCGCTGGCATTTTATCTCAACATTCTTGAAATGTTTGACTCGTTAGGTTCTTTATGCTCTTCACAAGAAAAGCAGAAACACACTGCTAATGAGCCAGTTTAAACCACAATGTACTGATTAGCAACACATAAATTACCAACATGTCATTACAAATGGGCAATTTCATGCCACAGGAGGACAACAAAGGACCAGACATGTAAATAAACATGAATGCATCAACTGATTAGGCTCAACAGTCCACATCTACAGACACAAACTTTGTAAGAGGATAATTTATTAGAGACGCTTGATGCAAAGCGGGCACAGGCGAAGCAAGAAGACAACATTGCTCGTCTCTGAAGTGTGTCCTGTGAACTGTTCCTGACCTGCTTTCCACTTAATGCCCTGAGCAGATCAAAGGAACAACACTGATGTTCATTTCCACCTGTGTATGACCATGAACAATGAATATTTGCATGTGCACATACTTGCTTGAGTACTGTAGCTGCATAAAAACATTCATTTCTGATAAGCAAAGGTTTAAAATCCCCTCTCTCTCTCCAATTCCCACCTCTCTAACAGACAAAAATGAACTGCAGCTTGTCTTTAGTACACAGACGGGGATGTTGACCACTGTTATTTTTTCTTTTTTTTGCCTCACTGTGACTTGTAAAGATCAAACAGCCCTGAAGATGATAAGGAACAGATTACAATTATTCTATCAGTTAGTTCAAAGCAGGGCAGGGTGGAATGAGCCCTAAGAAACCGTACGCATTGATGGCAGTCTATGGAGGTGGCCGGCATAGCATTTAAAAACATGCGTTATCAAGGAGTGATCTCTCTTACCTCCCTGGTTTGAAAGGACACTCCTTTCAGTTCATTGACTCACATCTGTACACTTGGTTGCATGCTTGAGTTAATATTAAAGTAGGTTTTGGAAACTGGCCGAAATACTTCCTGCTTTTTTGAGATTATTTAACGTCAAACGAGGAATTTGGGAACACAGAGACTTAGACGTGAAACGGAAATGCAGGCTTAAAAAAAAAAAAAAAAAAAAACATCTTCACCATTCCTAAACACTTCAAACTTTCCCTAAAGAGCAGCACGAGGCTCCTGGTATCCTTTCAGAACTCACTAAAAAGTTATGACTCTTTAATGTCCACAGCACCAAACCCATTTGTGAAAAATGTCATTTCCATCCCATTAAACAGGCTGCCATTTGAGGCCTGACATTAAATATGGCAATCACTTCACCAATAATGGCAGCAGGAGTGGATTTTCTGCAGTGGATTCTTGGGAAAAACTTCCTAAACAAAATATGGTCCTTGCCATGGTGGCTGCTTTGACCTTTAGCAGAAAGTTATGAGAGTAAGACGGTGTCAGGGAAAAACCAGTGACAAGTGTGTGTGTGTGTGTGTGTGTGTGTGTGTGTGTGTGTGTGTGTGTGTG
>JAVDPK010002416.1:190082-206692 GCA_034780415.1 Cichlasoma orientale
TGTGTGTGTGTGTGTGTGTGTGTGTGTGTGTGTGTGTGTGTGTGTGTGTGTGTGTGTGTGTGTGTGTGTGTAGCTGAATTTTCAATGTTAATTGATTCCAGCGTGGCCTACTCCATCACACCCAATAGGGCAGTCAACCCCTCCCCTCCCCTATAATGTGCCAACACGTCTCCCACAGACATACCGTTTAATCTCCTCTGAAGGGCTTCCTCCTGCAAATGGATGCAGTAAATCTGCTCATCCAGGTCCTCAAGGATCTAAAGGGGAGGGAGTAGAGTAGGAAGAGATGAAATGGGTTATAATTAGGTCCAAAGTGGGATTGGAGCAGTGGCAGATGGGAAGATGAGTTGGTGATGTATTTGTAGTCCTCTGTCGTGCCTTTAAAATGCCAAATGAGACATCTTTTGGAGCAGAAGAGCAAAGAGGTTCAGAGTTTGACTCAGATCTGTTAAAGCCTTCCAGTCTTTTAGAGAAATTTGTTTTAAAAATCTGAATTACAACTGTTTAATAAATTGTTTTCCATTGACTAAGTGTATGTATACAAATACTTCATCCAAATGGTTACTTACTGTTGGCTTCACTAGTAACTGGCCCATGACAGTGAACATCCTGGACAGCCCCACGGGAGTGCACACTACACAGGAAACAAAACAGTGGGGTGAGTTTGTTCAAATACAATAAAGCCATGTTTTCCACCTATAGAACTTGGAATTTTTAGTCCAAAGAACTTGTCTGAGGAAGTATAAAAAGTATCCTTCGGACAGCTGAGTGTCTGTGTATCCACCCTGATCTGAAGATGTGAAAATTAGACAAATTAGTCCACAGATGTAAGAAAAAAAAAAACCTGTTTTTACTTGTGATTTTTGTCTCAGATTATACAGCAACATAAAATAACTAAAATGTTTTTCTACTTTCTCTCTGTGGAGTAAGAACTTGGGGAGGAACTTGTGTTCTCACCTCTATATTAGGATCTATATTAAGTTCGGAAATATTTCAATGTGCAAGTGTCTTAAACCAGCATTCTTTTTAATGGCCACCAGGGAGCAACTCTCGTGGTTGCTAAAAGACTTCTGACTGTATACAAGTCTATGAGAAAATTGCCCTCATATAGATATTCTATTTACTTCAGTGTGCAACAGTAGGAAAATACTCACTTAGTAAAAGGAGTCCTCCCATCAAAGATATACAGGAATAGAGGTATGGTAGGTAGAACTCCCAAAGATCTACAAACAAATACATACGTTCAGTAAAACTGGAACTTAGGAACAGTTCAACATTTTGGTCAATCGGGAAGGGATTCAACAAGATGTGTGTTCATTTACGTTTTAGGTGGTAGTAATCTCATTTCCTTCCTAAACTAACCATCTTGCAGCCTAAGATTCATAGTAAATACGCTGTAAGAGTGGTTAATCCTCAAATTGGTCCTTTGGGAAAAACAAACAAGGGCTTTATGATCCCAAACGATGCAGAACATTTCAACAACATACCATAGAGTGACTCCATACTGGCTGCATCATTATCAATGAGGGCTGATGCCACCCACACAATTCCAAGAATGAGCAATGCCAGGAGAAAGAGCATCACAAAGGTCTCCAAAATGCGTGCCTTAATGCCCTGACAGAAGAAAAAAAAAAAAAAAAGTACACATATAAGAAAAAAACTTTTCTATGAAAATGATACAGTTGAAATCATAATGACGATACATAAAGGTTACATTATCAACAATGTCCGATTTTTAGCTTCACATGAACACTGAAACTATTGTGTAGTACATAGTGCCCATTTTAACACATAGACCCCAAATTCCACACACATGCTTACTAAATATTTCTTGGGATGCTGTGTGTTAGTTTGTGAGCACAAAAGCGCACAAACGTGTCTGAGAGTTGACAGAGTGCTGCCACTTAGAGTGAAACGGTGACCATAGAAGTCAAAAAATAGCAGATATATCAGGAAAAACATCATACGATAATTTGGGGGAGAGAAGTGTCAAATCTGTCAAACATGTCTTGGTTCTGTTATGGCTTGGGTATAAAGACAACTGAACCTGCACACTGGCGTTTGATGGCATTGTTCTCAGGAGCAACAGGATTAATGCAGAGGTGTGAAGAAACCTTCTGTGTGCTCAGATTCAGCTAAAAACATCAATTGATCTATGGACGACATTTCAAAAATCAGCAGCATAACAAAGCTGAACATGCAGCCAAAACATCCATGTGAGCTTCACTCCACCTTCTGAGGACCAGACTAAAACCAGGCAGCTCAGAAAACAACGAGAGCTGACTGAAGGAAATAACCTGATTGTGTCTATGGATTCAAGACTTCAAAAGGTCATTAAATGCAAAGGATTAAACATAATATTCAACATGATTTGTTTGACTTCATATGTATTTGCACACTTATTTGGAACCCCTAAACTATAAATACCATGTGGTACTGTATCACCCATATATATATCTGATGATTTGGATGTACACCTCCTATAAATAAAGCAAAGACTTTGTATGGTATTCAGTAACACCTGTAAAATACGTGTATATAATTCTTCAAATACTTGGTATGGTCAGGAATGGACATTAAAAGGGGCTAGAGGTGCTGCTTCCTACATTTCATATCTAAACACCAAACAATTTCTTTTACAGGAAATCACCCTTCCACCCCTCTTCCTTCACTTACACTAAACAGCATCATTTCCATTCACAGCACACAAACGCTTCCATCTACTCCTCTGTAAAACAGCTCTTTTATATACACATATTGTGGTCTATAAAATGGGTCCAACCGGGGCTGGTGGTGGTAGAGGGAAAATTAAAAAGAGGAGGAGGGCTGTGGTGTTGCAAGGAGCATGAAGCCTGACTGGGTCGGCTACTGTCTGCGATCAAGAGCAGACCTCCCATCTGGGGCTGATTAGGAGCTCCCTTAGCACCACAGTTGTGTCCCAGGCTGAGCAGAGGAGAGGGTTTTGGGGTAATTTGGGTTTTCCGGGTCACAAACTGCTGAGTGGTTAATAAAGTCCTCCTGTACCTGTTCACACAGTTTCCATAACCTCCCACCGCTGCTGGAGAGCTGAGCTGTCTAGCACTGTAAGATAGATTGGTGCTCTCATACACATGTCAGCTTAGGCTACTGGCCAACAGATAACAAGGGCTCTCTGCTTTTTGAGCGTTGTTTAAATTGGGTACATATGAGTAATTTGTTACCAGCTAACATAATGGCTGTGTGGGTGCTGTTTAGTATTTGCCAACAGGTACAGTCGCTGTGTGGTTGCTGTTCAGTATTTGTCAACAGGTACATGGAAGTACATAAATAATAATGAAGCCTCTTTAAAGTGTGGAAATGATTTTAATTCTTGAGATTAAATAAAAGGGTGCTTAGTTATTAGTTCCTCAACACAGTTCTCAGCCACCTGTCCTTCAGCATCTGCAATTTAAAGTTGGGGCACTTTAACCCACTCTGAAGCTCTCTTAAAGTGTGCCTTTGTGCAAGTATGCCTTAGTCACATAATCAATATTTTTATTTAATATTTAATAAATGTAATGCCCACACATTGTTACCAAACTACTCAGGACTTACTTACTATAGTAACGTAAGGATTATGCCTTTTTTGTCAGATTTTATTCATTTTCTGTGGTGAAAATCCCCTGTAGCATCCTTCTGCCATTACTGAGCAATGACTCCCGCCTCTTGCCTTCTCTTAGGATATTCTTCTGGAAAAGCCTCTGGAGTGAGAGTAGAATTTTCTAGCACAGCAGACAGGGAAATGGGCAGGGTCTGGAGTGCCTCAGTGTGGCCGTGGTGGACACTGCAGCCATTTGCCAGGTAATGTTAAAGGGGGTGGGACCTTTAGTCAGCATGAAATAAATGCTATGGAAAAATACAGAATGTTAATAGAGACATTGTGGTGGTCACATATTGTAAGTGGATGTATGCCTTTAACAATGAATTAAATCACTCAATTCAAATTCACAGACTACAATTACAGCCACAATATGACGCAGGCACACATTTTGCTGACCGCCTAATGCTCAGTGTCTGTGTACATTAAATGGATGTTGTGATCGAGCATCTCACAGCTCAGCTCAACTGTGCAGTGGGGAAAAACGCTAAACACTGCTGAATAGAAAAGAGGTAGAAGGGAGAAGATGGAAGAGAGAGACTGGTGGAGGAGAGGAGTCAACGTCTGAGCGCATCTCGATCCCCAGAGGTAAGAGAGGTGAGAGAGAGATGCTTTCAGGGACTTCAGCCACGTCCCTCACGCGCTCTCTTAAGGATGCATGAGACCAAGCAGAACCCACAGGCAGAACATGAGTCCACTCAAGCACACCAGTCCACCTTAACAAGCTGTCCATGCCATCCTGAAGGTGTATTCCCTTTAGATAGGTCTCTCAATCATTCATAAGACTCAAATCATTACCCATTCAGATCATTTAGGGCAAAGGCAATGCCTGTCACCTCTCTTACTATCATCCCAGGTTCTTGCCCCGCAGGAAGAATGATCCACTGTGTCAGAAATGATTTGGCTGGTCAAGAGAATGAGGACACTGAAGTGACTGATCCAAATGGTTTCATTGATCCATTTTCACGCATGCCGTTGCACAGTGGAAGTTCTGTTTATGCTCACTTATTCTTGCAAGGAAAATGTAGCCCTTTGTGCCTTATCAAAAAACATAAGGAAAAAAACCTGCGGTTTAAAAATAGGAAAATCCAACTAAGTCATCATCAGTGATCAAAGATGAGACTGTCAACTGGTGAAGGAAGGGAGGAAAAAAGAAAAAAAGACTGTGCCTTGGCATCTAGAGTGCCCGCTGAAAGTTTCTATTCTTGCCATTCTAAATGTGTAACTACCTCTAAATATAGCAGCTCTGAAATATTCAGCATCCCCCGATCCTCACATTGACATCGAGTGAGGGGCTGGTTAACTGCAGCTTTGCTTGTACAAGACTGGAGAGATTTCCAAGAAATGTGTGTAGTGGCAAGAGAGGAAAGCAATCACTTCATATGCAGCAGCAAACAAACATGCATGAATTTTTGTTTCAGAGACGGAGACGCACACATGATCAGACAAGTAAATCTTTCTCCCAATCCACCCAGTTCCACGGAGCTACAGAGGGCCTGGAAACAGTTGTGTTCTGCAGACAGACTAAAGCCACTGTCTTTGATGATCTGTTTCCACTGATAAATTGAGCAAACGCCACATGTCTGCGAGCCAAATACAATGTTGGAAAAGAGTTAGATAGTGAAAGATGACTAAATGAGAGTGGGTTTTTAAAAAAAAAAAAAAAAAAAGAAACTAAAAATCAAACAGGATGAGACTAAGTTGGCACAAGAGTTTCCTAGTTGCTGCCATCAATCCTTAACAGGTCAGCAAGTGATGGCAGAGATCATCCAACGGGCCATCCTTCTGCTCACTGTCAGGTACGTGTGCAACAAGGGCCAAGAGTGTAATAAGTGAGGAAGGGGGCAGGGTTCTTTTCACTTCCAAGCAAAAAGACTGCCCTCTTTGCTAAAGACATGCCAGATGCTCGGGGACCTTATTAGTGTATCCTTCAACCAGTCGGTAGCAGCGCAATGACCGTGTCAAAGACAGAAAGCAGAGGAGAGGGACACCGCCCTGTAAAGCCACACGATCAACTTCTAAAGACTCCTAAGACTTCTTAATAAACAGAGGAGCAGGGAAATGGTTGGTGTCAAGTCATATCATTCAAACCTGACTGTACTGAAGCAACTCACCAAAAGTGGCCATTCTGTTTGAGTACTGATGCTTAATAAAGCAGAATTATTTTAATGAAGAACGCTGCTTTAAGGTGTTTGTCAAGTCTTTTTTTCCCCCCTTTTTCAAATCATTAAATAAGTCCTCACAATAAGAAGCCTTCAAATAAATGACTGCTCCCTGGGTTTTGTTAAGCTAAAAGTAGGGACCGAGCACAACCAACAACAAGAGACTCTACCCAACTAAACCCGCCACATGAATAAAATGGTGTAACCGAGTCCACGTAAGTCACAGATTGCTTTAAAATCTTAAAAAAAAAAAAAAAAAAAAAAAAAAGAAAGCTACAAATTCAGTACAGATTCAGTTTTGTTTCAGAATGTTTCATTTAGATTCGAAAAACTGAGTCATGAGAGGAGAAAATCTTGCTTGCTCGTTTTTACAATTCCTAGCTCAAGCTAATATGTCGCCATGGTAACGAACATTGTAACAAGCAGCTTTAGGGAGACATTGTGACCTTAAAGGAAGGTGTGTAAACACCACTTTATATTCCCCGGCTGGCCCTACCCAAAAGAAGGCCTGGGAAAAATGTCTGCATGTGCAGGAGATTTGAAATAAATATCCAGGCCCCTATTGTGGAGCTCCAACAAAGACGAGTATCTTAGTAACACCACACGGGTTTGCTCGGCGAGACGTTTTCTCTCCCCTCCTCCTCCTCCTCCTCCTCCTCCACAATAAACACACTTCTCATCATCGGCGGGTTAGGGCTTAGGATGAGATTGATGAGGAGTTTCTTTAACTACCAGATGAAACCTGTTGGCCCTTTGCTGGGTCAGTCAGGGGGTCAGACTCGTTCCAACTCGTTTGAGGATCAAACACATTTCAATACTGTGGGTAAGACCAAAAACCTATTCACTGCAAAGCACAAGTTCTACAATTTATATGGTTTCTTGCACAAATGGTAGGTATCACAAAAACTTTATGCATGTTTTTTATTACACTAAACTTACAGTAATTGTCCCCAACTTTAGCTGAGGCACTGAAAATACATTTTTTTCAACTGAAACCTGTGCTAAACTGCACAGAAACAAACCAGGAAGTCATCACTGTCAAAAACCTTTATCTTGATTTAATTGTTTTTGAGTAAATATAGAACTGAGATATCATAGTCATCAAGTATACCTATTAATACAATTTAAATCCCTTGATAAAAATAGAAGAACGAACAAAGGTTTATGCTGATGTCTTCACAGTCTTTGTCACAACATGCTGATCATCTCAATAAGGATGACATAGATGGCTCTCATCATTACAATGCCATCTACTGGTGGTGTGGAGACAAATAACAGAGTGACATTAATAGTATTTTGGGTTTGTTTTTGTTGTTTTTTTAAAGGTTTTCAAAAAGCTGTCTCTTTTTATTTATCTAAGTTCCTTTCCTAATGTCATAAAAAGAAGAAGTGGAATATTTTATATGCAAAATGCCGTGGCACAAACGCACCAAAGTATGCACATTTCTAAATATGATCAGAACCTAAAAACTAACTACACAACAACCTTTACTGGCTCCAGTGATGCAGCTCTTCTGCAAAGATTTGAGAACACAGCAGTAAAGCGGTAGACATTTTACAGCAGCAAATAAAGCTAGATCATAACATCTGACATCAAGACCCTAAGTCGCTCCAATTCATCCACAATTTGGCCAATTTGTTAAACTATCAATCACTCAGGTGAGAGCCTCTAAAGAGTTGAACATTTAAAAAAACCAAAAAAAAAAAAAAAAACCAACAACATTAAAAAAAAAAAAACATCTTTATTCTGTTGGCGTCTTTTAGTACATCGTCAAAAGTAAACACGGCAACATGAAAAGGCTGACTTACAACGTTAGAAGTGAAATTCATCATTCACTTCATTTCCGCAGTCAAAGGGACCTCGCAGTGCCATAACATTAGCCCAGTAGGTTAAAATGCCACATAAAACCTTATGGCATCATGGTCTAATGCTGTTATTGGATAAAGGGATAATATCACATTATAAAAACTCAGATCTGCGTTTTACATTCGTCTTGCTGTCGGCTGTATAATTCACTCTGCAGGCAGCGCCTTTTTTTTTTTTTTCTCGGATGAAACGGGGGTGTCACTCCCACCCCTGCCTTTGCACAATATATACCTGGAAGTGCAGCTCAACACTGAACAGTGCTTCCTCTAAGCAAATTTATGGAAGCTGCATAGCAAGAAACAGTCTTGCTGAAATGAAAAAGAACAAAAGGGAGAAATGTGAAAGAGGCCCTCATCCTGCTTCCTACACATCAGGGCTTGCCCTCCACTGAAGAAATCCAACCGAAACAAATTAGTGGGCTGAGGAAGAAAAGAACTTGCTATACACTACAGTACAGACTAATTTTTATGTGCTTTTGCCAGGAGGGACATAAACCAGAGAGGCTTCAAACTGTGACACAGGATAGAGGTGTATTAAAAGTAAATCTTTCCCCCTCCATTTTGCAAGGCTCTATTGTGCTGTCATGTTGCTGCGACTTTATGGACTTTTGGAACACGAGCCCCCAGCCCATTTTTTTGGGGAGTAATCAATTAAACAAGGAAGTTCGCTGAGCCTTACAACTCGATTATTAGCCTGTCCTTTTGAAGTTTTATTTTAGGGGGCTGGGGAGGGGGTGACAAGGAATCAGGCTTTAAATCAGTGGGGCCGATGCAGCAGTGTTGAAGCGTTTGCAGCCTATGGCCTTATTGAAAGGGTTTGTCAGGATGTGGCACCGAGTGAAGACCAGATTCAGACTTTCATGGTTAATGAGCTTTCTGCGGTGGCAGTTACGGTCAGTGGCGTGAGTCAGGGAGAGGGCAAAGACTAAGCACCTGCTGCTGCTCTGGTTGTTAAGAGGAAACCTCTTGTATAGGTATTAGAGCATTCAAATACACTGCACATAAGAGACTAATGTGCTACTAAAGTACAGTACCACAAAAACATTTTCCTTTTTAATGATTTCTGGCTGTAGCTCAGGAGGCAGAGCAGGTCATCTGCTAATTGGGAGGTTGGTGGTTCGATCCCTGTATACTCCAGTCTACATGCTAAAGCATCCTTGGGCAAGATACTGAACCCCAAGTTGCTCTCCAATGTGTTCATTGGACATGTAACATAACTAAAAGACATCTATAAACATCTATTTAAAAAAACAAATTCTAACAAAAATTTAGGACAGTTGGACAGGTTTGCATTTTTAAATAAAAACTGACAGTTTGTACCTTTTTTGATCCTGCAAATCCCTCGGACTCCAAAAAGAAATAGGCGAAGGGCATCAGGACAAAGAGGCAAAGGTTGGAGAACAGCGACACCAGGTTCCACAGACCTGCAGAAAACAAGCATATATATACAAACACACACACACACACAAAAAAACAATACATTATAAATAAACTGTTCCATTTTGAAGGGAATATGTTCCCATATCTTCAGTCTCAGTTTCCCAAAACAGGGTTTTATCTGTTGAGTGCCCGCCTGGCAATTTCTGAGTCATGGACTCTACTGCCACCTGGTGGAAACTGGAACACTAAACAGCCTTAACCAAAGCAAGAAATAAACACCGACTGTGCAAATGATTCAAACTGATTCTAAATCTTAAAACATTTGAGGGGTAAAACAAAGTGGCTTATTTTATCTGTTAGCTGCTGCTTCCAGTGAGTCACCTATTCTTCTCTTCCGATGTACAGCAAAGTTATGTTTGAACAAATACAAAGTGCCTCAACACTCAAGTAAGCAAATTATCTCTGTTTGTAGACAGAGATAAAATGTCTTATTATCTAATGCATTATTTGGCTTAATCAAAGTTTTCACTTACTCAACAAAATTCTAGTACAGTTGCAAAAGGTTTCATCCTTTGTTTTTCTTTACCAAAGTCTAGAAATTCTCAAAGTCAGCATGTCTTCTTTTAATTTTAGTGTAACCACAATGGATTTGATTCATGTTTAGAGTTTCAATACTGCAGGGAAATTAATGTTGTCTTTTCTGCACAAACATAAGCCACAACAGAGGGTTTCCCTCTGTAATTAACAGCAGTAGATTTTTGCATCTTTGTGGTAAGATTTCTTGATTTGTAAGGTAAGTGAATAACATGCACTGCGCCATGAGGTTACTGAATTCATAAAAAGCTGCGATAAAAGAGATAAATGCCACCATAAAAGTACATCATGTCCACAAAGTGAAATTAGATACACTGTATGATAGAGGAATTTATGTGTCAAACACAAGGCTTTGCAAAATGTGAAGGAGGGCATCAAGAAAAAATTGCTTTTTGTATAAACAGGCACAAAATGCGTGAACTACTGACCGTGAATGAGGGAGCCATTGAGCCACTGAATGTAATAGTTTTTGGGGAAGGAGAGGAGGATCTCATTACTAATGATTGAGAAAGGCAGTAGGAAGACTGCACCACCCGACACTGCCAGGGTGAAGGTGCACAAGTACAATCTGAAAATGTAATCAACACACAGACAAATACACACATTAGTTCAAGTCCACGCAACACAAAAAGGAAATAACTTTTTTTCTCTCCATTGTAAACGTGATTATTTTAGAAGGTGTTCCTTACCGAAAGATTAGCTTATGCTGTATTATAAAAGTCGCTTGCATCAGTGTGTAACATGAATAAATAGTTAACAGCAAGCAACATATTAGCTTATCTAGGATCAGTGCCCACTTAAATGACACTAAACCACTACCACCCTTGCCCTGGTCCAGAAACAGAGCAATAGACATAGACCGGGTATTTTTCCACAGTCGCTCTCTAGACTCTGCCCAGGGAGTGGCCATTGGCTCAGTAGGCCGGAAACCATGTTGCCATGACAGTTAAAGAAACATATTAATCAGAAATGCTATCTATTGTGTGTGCAGGATCCTAAAGGTACCATTTCCCCCAGCTGGAAAAAAGCAGGCAGAATGAATGAGATGACAGCAGTCATCAACTGAGGGATGGATGCGAAATCCTAGATGGAGTGACATGTGATACCTGCTATCACTGGCCTAGCAAATGAAACCGTGTGCAACACATTCAGAGTACTGAGAAGGAAATTTATGCAACATTTTTTGGGTTATTAGTAATTAATGCTGCAACGATTTTGCATCAGCTCATCTTCTTACGACTTTCTAGATTAAATGAATTAACTGCTCAGGCATTTAGAAACAGTAAAATCCTAATTGCAGCAAATTAATTTTCTGTTGAATAACTGTTATAGATAAATTATTTGAATGAATAATATCTCCTTCTTCCAGTAGCTGGCATGCATTGTTACTTATATTTATTCAAATGTAGGCATTTTAATGAAAACAAAGCTTGCTGGTTACCATCTACAAAAAAAAAAAAAAAAAGTTCTTTGTTGTTCTACACAGAAGAAACTAAAATCACGATCACTCACGATATTCTATTGACAACAGCATCTTCATCCTCGTGGTCATCTATACAGGGAGACAAAAGCACTGATTCAGCCTATGTATCTTACAAGGTCAACACTGTATATGTCAAATCAAACTTACAGTACAGAAGAACATAATTCAACACAACTCATTTCAGCTATATAATATAACAGTTTCCTAAAGGCACGTTATACAGTGAAGTAAAGCCCCCACAATAGCAGAGAGGGAACCTCAGCTACCATATAATCCCCTACAAGCAAACACAGTGGGGAAAAAAAGAACTTCCTTTTAATAAGACGAGACCTCTGGCAGAACCAGATTCAGGGAAAGGCAGCCATCTGCTGCCACTTGTTGGAGAGTGACGGGAAAAGAGAAGAGAACAAAGGAGAGCACAGCAAGACCATAAACAATAAACAGGACAAAACACAAACTACTATGAGCAAGCATAGGAGAAAGAAAAAACAAACAAACAAGAAACAACAACAATGATATTATAACATAATGAATTATCTCTTAGAGATAGCTCATAATACAATGCCAAAATGCATTATTGAATGTTAGTACAAATACAGAGCAAATTATAGACAGTATAAAAGATGGATGTAGCTTCCAGGTCTAGAAAGAGAAGCCAAAAGGCCTCTGCAAAAAAAAAAAAAACTTCACAAACCATTGGGGAACATCATATGAGGAGGCTACATCCATTTTTTTTATATTTTATAAGGGGAATGACAGTTAGCACACAGCAGGCTAAAAATTAAGACAGTACCACAGAAATTGGCAATGTTTACATCATGGCACCTTTGTTTCACTGGATATTCCTTAAACTTCAGTTTTACTCTATACCAAAAATCAGATGTACAATTGGGGTTTTTACTGCATATAGGACCTTTTGGCTCCCACCTCCAAAATGTTTAAACTTGAGCCAGCATTGCGTTAAAAATATTTTTAACCTGGGTTGGTTTGTTTGGGTTTCATTTAATTGTGCATAGTGGAAATTTTCATGAAACAATGGTCAAGACAATCCATAGAAGTCCCACTCAGAACCACGAACAACCCCTGGACCTGTACTAATAACGCTTTTTACAATAATTTAGGTGTTGATCTTCTCCACTCACATAAACAGCTGGATGCAGATGGCCACACATCCTGCGTATGACTCTGAGGAGCCTTCCTGTTTGGAAAGAGCTTTTGCTCTACCCTGCAAGTGCTTACCTTATTATGTTAAGTGTCTTAAAATTACTTGTGCTAATGCTTTGGCACTAAATAAAGAAAGTGAATTAAATCAAATCTCTGATTCTATTATCAAAAACAAAATATTTAATGTCAAATTAGAATGTGGTCTAAACACAACCCTAATGTCATGTAATCTAATGTAACAGTTAAAATAATCACAATATATTTTACAATTACTTTGCCCTATAATCAAAAATATTAGGCTGCCAAACCACTGGGTGCAGCCTAGTTTTCTGCAGCCTAAATCTTCAGAAGGGATTTCTGATGTAAAGTGGTCTATTTTTAAAATGAGACAAGGTAAGGCTGGGTGACCTGGACAAACTATATTAGTCTTGGGAAAATGGGAAAGAGTTCACAATGTCTGCCCAACTATTTGTGTGTGTGTGCGTGCGTTTGTGGGGGGGGTTTCTTCCTCTTCTTCTTTGCTTGCGTGTCACACAGGTTAGATTCATATTTGCATCAATTTTTTTAGGTGCAGTAGCTGAAGTTATCATCTAACAAGACAGGTTATGTCAGCATTAGCCTAACAGCTTTTGTGACCAACTGTTTTCATGTTGCCACAGGCCTAAAAACACAAAGCAGACTGTGCTACAGACTCGGGTGTGTCCCTACACAAACACCCATCACTTCCTTAGCTATAGAAATGATGGGTTCTGACTGTGAGCAAACACAGCATCAACAGAAAAATAAGCAAACCTCTGTGATGCTTGGTGTGAGAATGGTTCCACCACAGACATATCTCTGCTTTCTAAGTGTTATAGACAGGCCACAGTTTTAATCTGAGTTCTGTTCCCACAGAGGGAGAGCTCACATTTCACACAGCACTTACCAGTCTTCCTCTTGTATCTGGTTATGATGCAGTAGGACACAATGTAGAGGACGGCAAACAGGAGGAAGCAAATCTGAAACATCATCACAAGAATTTTAATGTAGGATATATTATGACATGGGATGAATAAGCACATTCGCTCTATCAACCGTCCAAATATGCCACATCCCAAGCCTATGAGATTGTTGTGCATTAATAGCATTGCCCATTTATTTTTTAAGTGCATATACTGTATATATAATGCTAATACACTTCTCTGTAGCTCAAAATCAGTAATATACTGCCTTATGTACAGAGTAGCGATTGCGTTTTTATACAATGACAAGAAATAAAATTGGTACATCATGTCGTCTCTGAATATTGGCACCTTGGTGTTTTCGGATATGTGAACGGCCATTTGTGGCTTTTGGTTGTTTAAGAAGTGCAGTGGCATGAATGTGAATAGAAGAGAATAGAATAGAATAGTGAAAGTTGAAAGATGAACGCTTTCTTCTCAGCACTTTACAGCCATACCAGTGTTAAATTTACTCCTCAGTCTGATGCAGAGCCTGGGAATTAATTATTTATTTCTGAGGCAACACCAGGCTTGACTCTCTCCACTAACATTGTAAAATAAAATGCAAGAAAAAAAAATCCAATAATATAAATTTACTGAATTGGTCTTTATTAAAACATATGATAAGGGGACCAAAATAAATTCACTTCATTTGTTTGCACTAGTCTCAGTTCAACTTTGTGTGAGAGCGCAGAGCTGACAAGTAACAGGTGAAGTGAAATAATATTAACTGAGCTAAGTGACATGAAGAGAGTGACATAATATTAATTCAGGATGAGTTGTGCGTTTTACACCTATAGTTCATTTATTCTGGTTGGAATCATTTGATAAGTTTGTAAATTAGGTTTCTTTTCATGCAGAGAAAACCAAGCGAACCAAAATGAGTCACTACAAACCACATGAGAACATTCATTCAACTTATTGGCCAGATGTGTCTAGAGTGGGATCAACAGAAGGAAATCCAGGAAGAAGGTGCTGTGTTCCTGGGGACTTTAATCCTAACAGGCAAAACTGGACTCTGCACATCTATGTTGCAAAGCATACCTGGCTAGAAGAAAGCATTTAGCTCAAACGCGCGACATGCAGATTGAGGTTGGATCACTTTCTCACCATAAACAAATTGCTCTGGAGTTTGTTTGGAACCAGATTGAGACCACCTCAGGTGACCAGTTGTTTCTGTCTGCACCCAAGTGCAATTTCCACGTTCACAAAGGAACTGCACCAAAAGGGGAAAAAAAAACCCAAAACAAAACAAAAAACACTGTTCTATATAAACGGACTAAACAGTGCAGTTTCATTAATAACCATGGTAATCTGAGGACACACAGGGCTTCTTGAAGCTGTAATGGTTTAACCTCTATTAAATCAACTATTACTTGAGTGTTTCAATGTCTAGTTAGTGGGCTGGGCTCAGAATATGGTTGGTAATACGGACTTTTCCTCTCATGCTCTAATATGGTGCACTTTACTTTAAACTTTATGTTCCTGTAAATGATTACTGCCCCTAATTAATTATGTATGTGCTTTACGTCAGTTGTAAAGTTTATGCAGAAACTTTAAACTTGCAGAAACTTTTGATTGCACATAAACAGTGGCAAGTAAGCTGGTTAATATGACCCATTTATTCGATTATAATAGGAAAGTGAGAATTGCATTGTTGCTCTTGTTTGTCTGATGGCACTAATTAGGTCAAAGCTACATGGTCTACAAATTAGGTAACCACAGTCTCAAAACAAGCCACAGAAAGATCACTTTCCACATCTCCTGTGACAGTGACCAGGATGTAACTAATGTTAGAAGGTCCCGCTTCAGCACTTTGCACCTTGTCAACACCACATAGCTCACTGCGGCTGAGCTGGGATTATGAGATGCTTCAACTAGAAGCCAGGCAGACATACACATTTCAGACAGACAAGCTGACATAATAAGAAACATCAAATGTCATAATGTGACAGTTTTCAAAACAATTTTTCTTACCATATGCAGTCCCCTATCAAATGAAAGACTGCTGATATATTTTAAGCTATAAACTCTGTGGTGATGCTGGCTCAAGCCGAATGATGGCCAGAAAGGGGCAAACCCTGAACAACACATCATCAGGTGCACAGAGCTGATAAAGCAGCACAGACACAAAGACACAGCAGTCTCTGAGGAGATAACGGCAAGTTTCAGGCACTGTAGTCAATGCCAATGCTACTAGCCTTCTTATCAACCCGTTTTCCCACAAAAAATTAACATTCATATTCTATGCAAAGGGGGAAAAAAAACAAAACAAAAAAAAAAAAAACAGTGGGTACTAACTGTGGGGGGTGTTCAAGCAGTTTGCAAAGCATTTCCAATAAACGTATTCCCTCACAATTATTTTGGTCAATACTGAGTTTATGATTATTTAACACAATTACAAACAGAATTTTAGGAAAATCATAGATTTATTCAACTTTAAAAAGGAAATGTGAAAAGCAGTAAACCTCCCACAGCCTGGCAGGGAGTTAATTTTGACTTTTATGGAAGGGGAAATAAAGGAAAATGATGTTATAAAAAAGAAAAAATTAAAAAATAATTTGCAAATCAGACTTTGACACAATAACCATTTTATCTTTATTATCTTGTGTTAACAAACAGGTGGAAATTTGAGGTGCATTTGAGTTTAAAAATCAATTGTGCAGCCTTAATATGAACTCTGGAGCTGGAGCTGAGGATCAGTAATGACCTTTCTTTTCCCCAAGAGGGCTTATAGACATAGAAAACCAATCAACCTGTTTTCATGCACCGTAGTGATGACACTCATTCAGGAGTAGTTTGACTTCCAAGAAAAAAGCCTGAAAAATCCATTCGTTTTGCAGGTTAATTCATTAAAAACAATATTATTATAGAGATACATATTTGGTTGAACTGTATAAAATTAGCTTAAGTTTTTATGTATTTATGATGTGGCATTGATTTTCAGGATCTGGGCTTGGCCCCTTAGTTCCAGTTAGGGCTGGGCCATATCATATCATTCACAATAATACCGGTAAAAAAAAAATCTTTCCCGGGAAAATAAATTATATCATGATATGCTAATTTCATGGGGTAAATACGTCACCCCACCACGCAGCGGATTATGTTCACGTGGGCCATGCAGTGCTGCCAACTTAGTGACTTTGTTGCTAAGTTGCAAAAAGCGAATAGCGACAAATGTAGCAAGTTTTCCAGTGACGTCAGAGAGTTCTGGAATCCTGAAATCCTCCGCTGTCACCTTGTTTTGTGTCTTCGTACTGCGGTCGTTCATACGCTTTGGCGTCACCTGGACCCCCAAGAGTACCTGGCTGTTGGGTGCATAGCGTAAGTCACATGACCTTAATAACGGAAGTGAGTCTTTTTCA
>JAVDPK010002416.1:216645-240456 GCA_034780415.1 Cichlasoma orientale
ACAATATTATCGTTAATCGCAATAATTTCTGAGACAATTAATCGATTAGCAAAATTTGTTATCGTGACAGGCCTACACACATCCAAGACCAAGGAAATAACCAGGTTTACAGCAATAAAGCCTGCCAGTACAAACCCAGACTTGTGTTTGGATACCCCTGGTCTTTTACACTTCCGGCAGCCATCATCATCATCCGGCTCCCCGTATTTCAAATTTTCCTTGTGCGACAAATAAATATGTGGTGTGTAATTTTCACACTGCAACTGTGACTGCCTGATGTGTGCCACCTTTTTTTTTTTCCCTCCCCATATTTTTCTAAAAAAAAAAAAAAATTTCAGTGCACTTCTAGGCAGGTTAAATAAGGATAACATTTTGTTCCTCCTTTCACTTTAGTGTATTTGTACACTGTAAGATCTAATAAGTTGCAGGTACTTAAAAAAAATAGGCAAACTCATTGCCTTAGAAAAGATTTAGGTTACTTAAGATAGCTAAGTTAGGGCAACTTGTTCATTGTGAATCACAGTACTTAGAATAACTTGATTTTTCTGACTGAGCAATACTAAATTAATTAGTTCAACTGACGGTTGAACAAATTCATTTAGTATTACAACTAACATATATTGACACATATGTCAGTTGAGCTAATTAATTTAGTATTACAACTGACGTATATTGACATGTCAGTTGAATTCATTCATTTAGTATTGCTGACTCAGAAAAATGATTCTTCATGCTGTGCACTCACAATGAACAAGTTACCCTAACTTAGCTATCTTAAGTAATCTGAACCTGTTCTAAGGCAACGAGTTTGTGTATATATATTTTTTAAGTACCTGCAGCTTATTAGATTTTACAGTGTAGAAATCTCCAGAACGTCCTCTTGCCCGCTGAGCCAAAATCACCTGTACCTGTAATTCACCAAAGTGGTTTATTTTACTTTTTGGAAGTATTGTTTCAAACCGGAGAACCTGCTCATTATGTTGAGCGTCATCCATCTCTCTCACGAATGGTCCAAATTCAAATGACTTATTAATATTTTGTACCTTTCTTGCAGCAGTATCTCTGTTGGCCTCAAGGAGGCAGCAAGTTTCCTTCCACTCTGCATCCACACTGTTCATTAATATTCCCATGAGTCCAACATTAAGCCAATTTATCTTTTTATAGAATATTTCCTACAACTGTACTTTAACCCCAGCCCTCCATTTTTTTAAATCTTTTTGTATTTTCCCTTATTCAGATACCTCCTCATTTACATCAGCGTCTTGTCCTGTAGCTTATTTTAAGGTGATGCGTAACATTTGAGAAATTTGTCTGCGTCTTTTGTAAAATAAGGTATGAGGAATCAGTAATAGAAACACTCAATGTCCAAAAATAAATAAATAAACAGCTAAATGTGGATTTGATGATAATGACAGCATTTATAATTTTCCAACTGTTGTCGTTTTACTTTTAGTTTAGCGCCAAAGTTCTAGAGCTGGCGAGGAAACAGAGGATGAACACGGATGTCAGAAGAAACATCTTCTGTGTGCTAATGACCAGCGAAGATTACATGGATGCGTTTGAGAAACTGTTGAGGTTGGTTTGGCTCACATCTGTTATTTGAGTTGTCTCGTTGATTTCTTTTTTTTTATGCATTTATTTATTTTTAATTTGCTGTGCTTTAAGGATGGGTCTGAAGGACAAGCAGGAGAGGGAGATTGTGCATGTTCTGATGGCCTGCTGTCTCCAAGAGAAAAACTTCAACGCCTTTTATGCCGTACTGGGGGAGAAGTTCTGCTCACATGACCGGCGCTTCCAGGTACCCTTACTTGCAAAACCATGTAACACAGATGCTGCTCGTTCAATCAGTGATTATGGTAGACAGTAATTAAAAGTGTACTGAACATCCTCCTCATAAGGTTCTATTTTTAAAGTCTCATAAGTTTGCATAATCTGTTTAAAAATGATCCATTATGAGATTTAATCACGAGGCATGTGCGTGTGACCACCCAGTCTCTCAAACTGTGTGTGGCCTGCAGTTCACCTCTGCAGTGTGGGAGCCTCTAACACCTCTGGCTTCTGATTTGACTCAAACTGTGACTACAAACAATGGGGTTGAGGCCACACTTCCTACTTTGCTGTCATGTAGGCGAGCAGCTCATATCAGAAACTGGTGACCATTGTCCTCATCAAAGAGCTTCAGAGCAGAGCTGATGGGAATGTTTGCTTTTCACATGTAAACTGGGTCGAGATGCGAGGGTTACCTGTGTAGAGGAGCTGGTTATTTAGTGCTCTTGATTTGGGAATCCCTGATGGTAATACTGTGTGTATATAGTACTGTGCAAAAGGGTTGAGCCACCCGTCATTTCTTTATATTTTGTTCTCGAGGAGCCAGACTTTGTTGTAATTTTTTAAAGTGGTCTTCAGCAATAGCTCTACAGGCTTCCTGAGGGTCTTTCAACATTTTTCTTTGGACACTGGCTACTTTTTCACTTATTTTCAGTCCAGTCCTTGTACCTGACCATTTTCAAAGACATGTTTTAAGCAATTTAATACTGGCCTATGAATCATTCACGCAACAACAACAAAAAAACAACGCATATAACTCAAGTGTTGTCTACACATAACAGACCACTTGGCAAAAAAAACTATTTTAAATTGTGCTTCACAATTTGCTGTCACAAAAAAACATATTTTGTTTCCATTTCTTTAGTTGAATTTACAAAAAATGAAAAAGCAAGGTGATTCGCAAGCAGTATTGGCTAAAAAAAACTTGGCATATCTCAGCTTGGTGTGCAGTTGTTCCTTAAATAAACTGAGGAAACTGGACATCTTAAGCACATGTGAAGGACCTTAAAAAATCTTGCCAAAATTGATGGAATTATGAACACAAAAAAGTACAATCAGATTTTGAGCATGACAATGATCCCAAACACACTGCCAGGGCAGTAAAAGCATACCTGGATAGATAAACACACAAAGAAACACTGTCAGTCATGGATCGGCCTCCCCAGAGCCTGGACCTCAAAATTACTGAAGCAGTGTGGGCTCATCTTGACAGAGAACAGAATAAAAGGCAGCCAACATCCAAAGAAGAGCTTTGAATGTCCTCCAAGAAGCCTGGAGAACGATTCCTGAAGACCGCTTAAAGAAATGAGAAGAAAGCTGCCTGAGAGAGTGCAGGCTGTGTGGAGGAGTAAAGGTGATCATACTAAATATTGACTTTAAAGCTCACTAGAATTGTACAAACTCTGTTTTTGCTTTTTTATACTGTATTTTCATGTATGTTTGCACATGTTTCAATAAATCACTGCAGCTTTCCCGTTTTCCTAACAAAATATTCAAAAAATGAGGAGTGGCTCAAGACACACAGTACTGTATTATATGTGCATTTGTGGATTTATTTATTCCTTCAGCTCTTTCTGCCTTCTCATAGATGACTTTCCAGTTCAGCCTCTGGGACAAGTTCAGGGAGCTGCCCAGCCTTTCCAGCAGCACCTTTAACAATCTGGTCCAGCTGGTCACGCGCTTCCTTCACAGGAAATGCCTCTCGCTCTCCATTCTCAAAGTAATCAATATGTTGTGTCTGTATTACATGTATTCAGTTGATTTTATAAACGAAATCTTTAAACATATTCTTTACTTTCACCTCTGTGCTTGTGTCTTTAGGTAATCGAGTTTGGGGAACTAGATAAGCCCACAGTGCGCTTCTTGCGTCAGGTGCTGACCAAACTGCTGAAAGAAACTGAGCCCGAGGAGCTGGCCGGCATATTTGGAAGGTGAGCTGCATTGTTCACAGAACTTTTTTTTTTTTTAATTTCTACAACATAAAACATCAGCTTTTTTTCACACATGAAATGTGGGCAATGTTGGGAGAGTCCTGTCACACATAGCAGGGGATAGTTTTGTTTATTCAAACATCTTCTCACTATAGAAGTACTACATTTGATTTAGGAGAGTGTTGTCTCTGTAGAGCGCACAGAAGGCAGGACAGATGATGCCCTCTCACTCGCTGTGAAGTCTCCACATTACCTGAGCTACTATTCTCACATGGGTGCAATCGGACATCACACAGTCTTTGTACCAGGGAGCTGGCTGGTGAAGGAGGTGTAATGTCCAAACCAACTACATCAGGCATTTGTGTTCTCACATTCACCTCCATCGGGAAAAACAAAAACAAAGAGTCTGCGGTCGTGACAGCAACCCCCACGAGGCTGCACTTCGGCACAGCAGTGTTAGAGCCAGACTTCCTGGCTATACCGTCCACCATCTATCAACCAGTATTAGCTCGCATCTTGAAAAGTCGCTCCTCTTTGGCTTTACACTCTGTCTCTCTTATTGTTTCCCTTCCACCAGGATTTCAGGAATTCCCAAGCTAGGAATGCTGAGGGAGGGCTTGAAGCTTTTCATCAGCCACTTCCTCCTGAAGAACGCTCAGTTCCAGGGACCAGCTGAGCAAGCAGCAGTGCTGTCAGAGCGCGCCCAACTCGCCACCAAAGCCATGGAGGCCAAAGAGGCCAAGCTCAAACTGTAAAACTCAGACACACACACCCCAAAAACTCAAAATATGGACTGTGAAGAAAAAAATCATGGAACAACAGAAGACCTCCTAATACAAAAGACACAAACCTGCCGTGTACTTAAAAAGGAAGCAAGGAGATGAAGATGATTAATTCTACTATTTTGCCTTGGGATGATTTTGTACATAAATTTTAATGGGAAGATTTTTACATTTGGAAATGATTGATGCCCTCAGACACACAACAGCGTTTAATGGTGTGCACACTGTATTAAATAACTGCATTGTTCATGCTCTTGTACATTTGTTGTTGAAAGAAAATATCTTGTACCTTCATGTCAGTGAAATCCTCAATAAATTAAGCTTTGACTCTTGTCTAAAGAAACATAACCTTTTTTGTTTTCTCCTGAGACTGCCCTCTTGGAGGCAGTGTGCTGCAAGAGTTAATATTGCTCAGTTTGGCCACCTGGATCTATTCTTCTAGACTTTAGTGAGGCTATTTACACCTTCCAGATAATAAGGCATCTTTTAATCAGGTCTTTTTCTGACTTAAACATGGCTGATTGCTGTATTTCTATCCTTTGGTTGATATTTGCACTGGGAACAGAGGGGTTTGTGGTGCCGTTCATTCAGTGTTTACACACCCTGATGAAATGACCTGGAGCCTTGAATCTGTCCTATACTGTTTGCGAGCTGACACCACTGCCACCCCGCATTGTTAGCATAGCAGCGTCAATCTGCTAGATTTGATACTTGCTCTTATTAATTAGCTCCACTGGTCTGGCCTGAATCAGTCTAAGGCTTGGGAGCAGTGGCCTGAGGTCAGCAATCGGACACTAAGGTCAGCCAGAGGAAATGTGAGCGCCCGCTGAAGGGAATTCAGAGCGGTTTGAGGTAACTTTAGAGAGCACATCACTTCATCAATGCAGGCAATTGAGAATATCGGCGGAGAAGCTTGAGAATTTGGCTGCTGAGGTGGAGATAATGGGATCAATGGGCACACTGTGCAGTCCATACACTGGCCATTGTCTGCACCCGTGAGCCGGAGAGTTTCCTACAGCCTCACCTGGTGTGCTCTGTTGGGGTCTGACCCTCAGCTGAACTTTGATTTAGTCTGCTAAAGCAAACAGCAGACGATAACCAACAGATCCCTCAGCAATCCTGATACAAATGACACGTAATCAGCGAGACCCTGCTATAGATTAACGCTGATGACTGCGAGGCTAATGATGACGCGTCAAATCACGGCCAGGCCGTGTTTTCTGGAAAGAAGCCCGCGCGTAAAAGCGCATACAAGTGCGTTATTAAACCGCACCGAAGGCTCAGTCAGATTAATTAAGACAGACATAATAAAATACATGACTGGGCTAGAAGAAGGTCACGCTGGATATCAGAAAAAGAAGCTGGTGGGATGTTTGTTAGAGGATGTCCACTCATTTTCACCAAGAACCCGGCGCCAAATTATTTGGCCTGCTTGGTAACCTCATCGGAATAAAATAAGATATTCTTGCTAACCAATCAGATTATTATTGCTCAAAAATTTACTTAAAATATTGCCTAAATACTGCAGTGTTTCCACAAAAGCGCATCATGTGAGGTTAATAATTTCTAATGACGTTATAATTGATCTTTGTAAAAATAAAAAAGTTATTTATGTTTTTTTAAGCTGAGTTTATGAGTTTAAATGATTTCAGTCCTGAAAATAGTGCCTGGGCAGCCAAGTTTGTCGCTTAACACGCCTTTAAAACGCTTTATTAATACGAGCCCATTGCTAGTGTGGTGCGAAATGTTTCCTCCGTCTGTCTGCCTCCTTGCTGTTTGCTCACACTGCACGTTTGCACAGATCCGACAACGCTATTAACAGTAATTCCCATGACCCGACCTGTCAGAGCAAGGAGGAAAACACAAGCCTCTGTGTCCGCATCCGGCCTGAAACACACTGCAAGCACAATCATAAATCGGGGGAGAGCGTTTGCAAGAATAAAAAAAAACAGTTTTATATAGAAAAAACCCACTTTATTTCACATTGTTTGCAGAGACGCTAAACAATAATTTAGCATGCAGTCATATGACTTTTATAAATACATATAGAAAAATAAACATGACGTTTTCCAGTGTGATATGATACTACGGAAGTAAAACATCACAAAGAACAAAATAAAAGAGCGAATATTTAGTGTAAGGGCTATAGGATAGGATATTATTGAAAGATTATTGCTGACAAACTAACCATCACAGCAGGTGTAGATTGCAAAATCCTGAGCCACTTTACAGCGTTTGCATATAACCATGCAATAGGCTATGTCACAGTTCACCTATAGCCGAGTGCTGAATGATATAAACCGCAAATCTTCTGCTTTATTGCTGTTTATGACGCAAGGGACTACATTTTATTCTTTTCATAACCAAAAAACAAACAAAAACAATCTCCATAATTCCAAGTAGGTGAATAGAGGTTGGATTACATGTAACTAACTGCATTTTACAGCCGAAGCCCCCCCAGAGTCACTAGAAATGAAAAACGCCGCCTTCGTTTTGCTTCAGCTTCAAGGCTGCGGACTGATATCACTGTTGTGATTCCTCTCGTCGTCTGAAGAGCAGTCTGACGAGTTGTACAAGAAATTGTCGCCTTCGTCGTCGTCACTGTCCCTGAAGTCTCTTATTCTGCCATTTTTTGAGTCCGTCTTGCTGTGATAATCCGACTGTTCTAGTCCGTCTGATTTCTCTTGGCCACCCTTGGAGCCTTTCTGCTTCTCGGCCTCCTGGGCGGCCTGCTCTTTTGCCTTCTTGCTTCTCTTCCACTTCATGCGTCTATTCTGGAACCAGATTTTAACCTGGAAAAGGGAAAATAAATAAATGATTTCTTTAAAATGATGTGAAGGGCACCTGTAACCAATAAAGCAAGTCCCTTCATTTTCCGATTACATCTAGTGTGTAATATTATTCATAAAAGTCATAAAACGCTCCAAAAATAGCAAAAATAACATGCGGATGAAAAGGCTATCGGTGCGTATCGGTGCGTAAAGGTCACCCGTCCGCTTGACATTGACCTCTTGGGTGTAGCGGTTATCCTTCACTGAAAACTGAAAATCAGCATTCATGGATGGCTCAGTTTGAATTGCCCAATGCAAGTTTGGGTAAATATATAAAAGTGGATAAAATTAGAATTTCCATTCGGGATATTTGGAAACAAGTGAGTTGAAGAGTGAGGGTTCACTAATTTTCGTTCTTTTTTCATATCAAATACCAAACACGGGATTTGATATGAAAAACAAATTAGGCATTTGTGTGTTGCAAATGTTTTTTTTTTGTTTTTTTTTTGTAAAATTCTAGTTAAAAAAAAAAAAAGATGTATTTGCAGACATATTTTACCTGAGTTTCTGTCAGCATGAGGGAGGTGGCCACTTCAAAGCGCTTCGGTCTTGACAGGTACTTATTCAGTTTGAACTGATGCTCAAGTTCCAGCAGCTGCTGACTTGTGAATGCAGTTCTTGGTCTTCTGCACTTTCCAAGTAGGTTGGACTGCGCCTGAGCTGCAAGGATAAAAAGTCAGCTTTACACACCCAAGAAAAGAGTTTTACTGTAATTCCCGCCATGCATTTTATGTAAACTGTGTCTAATGATGTCCACTCCCAATAGCCAGCTCTTTCAGTATAGGCTATGCGCCCCTGTTCTCTCAAACAGCGAGCTAGTCTCGCCATCAATACATCCATAGACAAGCTATTTGCCACCCCATTTTGAGCAAATCTGTTAAAACGAGCAGAAACAAAAAGGCAGTATCTGGTGAGCAAATAGCATGTCGACTGTGGGTTTCACACTCCTCTGCCACTTTCCCACTGTCCATTATCTGTCCATTTTAGTTCCTCTATGAAAAATCAGTGTGCCACAGCTTCTTCATTCAGACGATAATATCTGAAGGGAATTGTGCACCAGAAATTCCCAAATCTAACGTTATTCCAAGTTCAATCACAATGTACGGGCATCTAGGCGAGAATTATTCTTACGCTTTAAAAAATGTGTTAACACATAAAGCAGACTACACCATAACTAAAGGCTGTATAATATTTGGGTGATTTCCTTAATGTGATGGCTTTAAAACTGCCAAAATATTCTGTCATGAAACTGCTACTTACAATTGAAATCGGACATTTTGGGGAGCATCATCCCGGCCGTGGAGACCCGGAGCCAGTGGTCCAGCTGGAAGGTGCTGGCTGTCAGTTTAATGGGATCACTGGTGTGGTGGTGATGGGAGCCGTGTGGATAGGAGTAGGACAGGGCAGGGTGTTGGCCTGTGAGGGCAGCAGCGGAGTAGGTGTACATGGGATGACCGTAGAGAGCCTGTGCCGGGATCCCTGCGGTACTCTGCGGATGTAATCCAACCATGCTGTGCGGGCTGTTGAGGAAACCCGGTTTAGGAATCAACCCGCAGGTGGAAATCCTCGGCGGAGACGGCGTGTCGGCCCGTAAAGACTCGGCACTGGTGGTCAGCTCCGCGCCTGCCACACTTCCAGACGACGGGATGGAGGAGGTTGCGGACAGGGAAGTGACAAGCGCAAGCGGCGAGGTCTGCGCCTTGGGTGTATCGACTGCTAAAAGCGCGTCAATGCGAAAGTTTTTGGATTTCTCCATTGGTGGCCCGGTGCGCGTCCTTTTCGCCTCTGCTGCTCAAACTGAAGGAGAAGTCACAGCCGTTTCCCCACCTCTCAAAAGTTATGATGGGATCCGGAGTGTGGGAGAGGAGCTCCGTGTCACACTTAATCCCTGTCAGAAGGAGGGGATTGGTGCAGGCGTCTGGCAGGGGGCTGGCCGAAGCGTCACAGCGCACCCAACAAAGCCTCCCTGCTCTAAGCACGGTGTTGGCAGCGTTACTGTTTCCATAAAATATTTCCATTACAGGAAAAATGATGCATGCATTTTGAAATATTTTTGTTTTTTGGTCAGCTATGACTGGATGCTATTTTTTGCCTATATATACATAATTCTTCAACAGCAGGTTTACACTGGTATGTTTCCAGTGTGACTAATTATAAAATAGGATCTTATTCGATTAGAAATAAGCTATAGCTTTGCAGGACTTTTTTACTTTGCAGACACCAAATTATAAAAATATATTAGTTAATTAGAAAAGATCTCGATTTTCTTAGAATTAAGCAAAACACATGTATTATTACTCCACAAGTAGATAAAAATAGAACATTTTCCTGTTTCCAGAGGTGTGTTCTGTCTTGGGTCTGCATGCTTCATGGTTCATTTGAGGACGGGACATTGTTTAGGCGAAGAAAAGAACCACAAAACAAAACAAAAAAGCCCAGAAAAAAAAAACCCTCAATTTTCAGACCTTACACGTGAATTGATTTGTGGCTGTCCTGACAACATTCACCCATTGAATTTAGAAAAATCAGCATGCGCAAAAGTGAGCCATATGAGGCCAACAGGGAAATTTAAGTAAAAGCCCTCCTTCTGTCGCTCTAAAACCTGAAGGTGACATACGCGCAATGACACGTTACAATGGAGCGATACATCTGAATTAATTAGGGCCATGCGTCACTTCTTGTAGCATGATATTTTGGTTGTTTAGTTTCATAAATCATTTTTTGTAAATCCTCGCAATATGAGAAATATTAGTGATGATTTCCTGTTAAAAACAAACTTCAGATAAGCTGCAATCAGCTGACAAAATAAGTCAAATTTGGGCGCAAAGCGTGAGCAGGGCGCAACAAAAATTTTGTAATTGAAAGCCCTAAAATGTGACGAGTCCGGGTGACTTGGGTCTAATAAGGCACTTAAAGTTAATGGAAGAGGAGGTCAAAATGAGAATTATTGACACCCCGTTGCCCTTAACCGGTCTACCAATAAAGCTGATTAGTTTTTATCAATTCATCAGCTAACCGCGCTCCTGGGACGTTTATTTGCTCGGGGGAAATCAACAAGTCACCGGGTAGTTTTCAAGTAAAGGATCGCCATTTAATTGTGGACCTTGATGATCATGAGCAATTACAGAATGATAAGGGGGAGATTGATGTGGGTGCGGGATGTGGGCCTGCGTGGAAACGCGGAGGAGAGGTAAGAGAGAGAGAGAAAATCAAACGCGCTTCAAGCATTCGAGAAAATGTGCAGATATTGATGTAAAGATGTTGTATGAGAGTCTCAAATCCTTGCCATTTGAAGATGTTCCCAAAACACCTGTAATACCGCCTGTTTTTGACCATAATGTCCTGTACTCTCACTTTTAACAGTGTAAATTTAATGAAGGAGAAAAGCAGGCAAAGACAGCAGGCATGAAAGGCGGTGGCCGCTGTTTAAAAATTATGATATTGCGAAGGGTTAAATTAACATCTCCACCTTTGGACATTTAGCAGATAAGAGTTGCCGAAACACAAGTTTTCTTTTGCATCTTCCCCATCAATTAAGAGCACTTTATCAGCCTTCTGCCTGATTATTACCACAGTCGGACTCTTATTCCACACCCGAGCTGCGCCTTGTCCCCATCGTGGGTTTAATTTCATTAAGGGGCCCACATGAATATTTCTATTAAAGCAGCGGTGAAATATGGAGCCATTTAGCATTGGCCTTCGCCGATCACCCAGATTTATGGCTCCTTTTCATCACATCTAGGAGAGAGAAAATTAATAAGGCGCCCAATGGAAACTGACCCTAAAACCCTTTTCTTTCCTGAAAGCTGTTAATTTGCTCCGTAATTACTTTCACAATTAACTAAAATACAAATCAAAGTGACAAATCGAGATAGTTTATAAATTAATTAGCTTTGGTAAATGTGTTCATTATGAAAAAGGCGGTTTAAAGGGATCCGCTCCGTCTCTTTTAACCCAATACATCCAGAATTCGATTCAACTGGCACAAGTGGCCGTTTTCATAGAAAGGTGCAAAACTATTTATAACATTTTCTCTATTTGAGGAAAATATTTGATATTGGCGTCAATATATCACCACAATCACAGATGAGAGGCTTAAAATAACACCAAGAACTCAAAGTCTTTATTAAATGCAGTATCGAGGTTTTTGTACACACACGTGTTACCATTGCACTGGGACAGGGTGCGCGTGAAGGCCCAATCAGACCTCACTAATGAAACCATTTCCCACGCGCCGCCGTGCGCCTCATTTGTTCTGCTAATCCCGATTATAACATTTTCAATTTGTTGACATGTGCCAAAAAAGGGCAGTACTTCTATTACCACTCCGATGATGATGATGATGATGATGATGATGATGATCATATGCATGATGCTGATAATTGTACTAAAAATCCTAGAAATGCATATAGGCCTAAAATATGAATTATAAATAACGATGTCGGTGTTGCAGCTCATCATCCAAATGACTTCTTATGACCTTTAATTCCTGTTGATATTTAAATTTTTACGTAAACACAAATAACAACGATAATACAGTAAAAAAAAAGCAGATATAAATATATTCATTATTAGAGCATTTTATGTAATTTTACCCTTTAAAGACAAATTGAATTTATTTAATAGCATAAATCACATACTTTTTTTTTTTTGCGATCTCCCTGCACAATTTTATTACAATATCACCTTTTTAAGGACTGCATGCAACTTATATGATTTTGAGGGGTTTACAACAGCAGTTAAAGCTCCAAAACAGTTATCAGTGTAGTTATTTCAAGGCTATCTTGAACTGTAGGTGCATTAATAAAAATCAAACAAAAATCACTACAAGGCTACTGTGTTGTTTTGTGAAATGGTCAGAGTGGGGGGCTTTTTGCTCTTTGCTTATTAAAACAATCATGTCACAATGCATTTAAAAGCTGGAGTAAACTGAAAGGTTTATCATTTCCACATTCTGCTGACTGTAATAGAGGGATTTATTATTATTAATTAAGAAGCCTGTGAGGGGGTCAAACATTAATATTAATGGAAATGTTAGACTTTCTGGTTATTGTGGGCACTGTATCAGATTCTTAACCTGATAGTTTGTATATGTATAAAGACAAAAAAAGGTGTGAGGTCAAGGAAGTACAGCGCAGACTGCAATAGAAATAAATATACCTCTGTATTTTAATAATGTATTATTATAGCTACACAACATTCACGTTCAATATAATGTTTGTGTAAAACTCATTTGAGTATTTTTGAGAAAATACTTTTGAGTTAAAAAAACAAAACAAAAAACTAAACATATATAGGACAAAACAAATTGTGTGCACCGACCGGAAATTGTTGTCCACGCTGTTATTTTAAAGTTCTTTTCCTGTGAAAAGAAAACAAAAGAGATCTTCTGCGAAGACGAAAGCGTCCACACACGAGGAATTCTCCTGTTAAATCTGTAAGTGTACATTTGAGCTCAAATAAAAATAACCAGGTCAGTGCAGTTTCCTGTGATTTTGATTCAGCTTTCTCTACATTAGTGGTAGCATTTTTTTGTTCTTTTTAAACTAATATAACAATATATTTATTAACATTTAACTATTAGTTTCAGCTTTAATGATAAAGTGGGTGAGAAGTCCTGAAAGTATTTAGGTCTTTGATAAAACAATTGTAGTAAGAGTTCATTCGGTATGTAGTGTCATTTTCCTAACTGTACACATGCTCTCATGCAAAAATCTTTTTTCTTCATGTATGCAAATGTATACCAACAAGTCTAAGATTATTTCCATAGTTAATTTATAACTAAACACAAATAAACTGCGAACATGAAAACAACAAGAAACGTGTTTTAGGGTGACACACACACCTTTTTCAGGTTTGACTTTTTTTTTTAATTTCCAGAGTACGTTTGCTATATGGTTTCAGTTTAGTTTTTATTGCATTATCTTTAGTCTTTTTAATGATTAAAATACTGTGTACTGTGTAATACTCGTCAGACAGCAATAATAAAATAACATTTTTAAAAAATCAAACCTTTATTTTGGTGTTACTGACATCCAACAGAAAACAGGGTCCATAAATCCAAACTGGTGGGCAACAAGCAATACAAACAGTATGACACAACAGAGAACAAAGTGAGGCTTTAAATACATGCAGACACACTGAGGGCTGATGGGGAATGAGACACAGCTGGGGAACTAAACACACCTAAACTAAATCAGGGTACCGGGGGTAAGAGAAGTAAAATTAAACACAATACACAAGAGAAAAACAACTACCAAAATAAAACAGGAAATAAGCAAACACAGGGACGGAGATTTGAAAAGACACAAGAGAGGCGGGATAACTGAAATAAGGAATATAAACAAATTAAAACCATGAACAGAAGTTAGACAGCAAAACTAATTGAACTGCAAATGCAAGATTACCATTAAAAAATCAACCTGCAAAAATAATAAAACAGAAGCTTGGGAATAATACATGAAAGGCAAACTCAAAATCAACAGTCAATAAATAATAAATAGAACTAGAAAGTCCACAACTTTAAAACACTGGGTCAAAAAACCCAGGACCAGGACAGTCTCACTGTTAGCCCAGTGATACACTGGTGTACTCCACCTTTCACCCTGTGACAGCTGGGATGGACTCCAGCCCCCTCAGTGACCCTGAATTGGATAAGTGGAAGAAAATGAATGGGTGGATGGATGATTTGAGGTATTGCAATACAAAAACAACACTTGATGAAGGCAGTTGAGTCACAGGCATGCAGGCATCTCAAATGAATAAGCACGTGCATCAATACCTCATCAGGCTGGTTTTGTTACCATACTAACACTGAGGATATTTCCTCTATTCTCTTTTTGCCATCAGGGATCCTCAGGTTGGAATGAGCTGCCAGATAAGTCTCGCTTTGGCAGTAACTGCTTTAAATGACTCCTTAAACTTTTTTAACTTTTTAGCTTCTATACCATTACATGTGAAATCTTTTACCATGTGGCTACCAGCTTTCAGTTGTTTTGGTTTTTATCTGCATTGCCTTCATCTTCTTCTTTGGACTGCTCCCTTTAGCGATTGCCACAGCGGGTCATCTGCCTCCACCCCATCCTATCCTCTTCTGTCATACCAACCCTCTGCATGTCCTTGTTCACTACATCCATGAACCTTCTCCGTGGTTTTCCTCGTTTCCTCCTGCCTGGCAGCTCCACATTCAACAGCCCCGTCCAATACATCCACTATCCCTCCTCTGCACATGTCCAAATCATCTCAGCTTTGCCTCTCTAACTTTGTCTCCAAAATGCTTAACCTGAACTGTCCCTCTGATCTACTCATTTCTAAATCTGTCTATTCTGGTCACACCCAATGAAAATCTCAGCATCTGAAACTCTGCCTCCTCCAGCTCTGCATCCTGTCTTTTTGTCAGGGCCACTGGCTTTAAACCATACATCACTACAGGTCTCACTGCCATCTTGTAAACCTTTATTTCACTCTTGCTGCTATCCGCTTGTCTCCAGCCACTCTACCCTGCCTGCACTCTCTTCTTGTTCTCTGTCCATTACGTTGTTAACTAAGTTGCCTAATCTTAATTTTTTTTATTAATATATATATATTTGTCTTGCTTTTCCTCCTCAGTCTAGTTTTTAATTGTTTATTTTGATTGCCTAAAATGGTTAGTTTAAGGTAACTGCAATAACCTTGATGAGCATTCACATCTCTTCAGAGGACCTTACCCTTACCATAATGTAAACATCTAATCTGAACTCATCAGGTTAAAAGTTAATGGTGGGTTATTCAAGTTTTTTCCCCCTCAAAAATGTATGCAGGTGCTCACAAAATGACAAAATTCAACTGAAAACTCTCTCACTGTAGCCCCAGAACCTTCTCAATGGCTCTGCCAGGAAGGCGGGTCTTAGAACCGGTATTGGCAGACATTCTGTCCAATCAGTTGTCTCTTTCACGAACCGGATGCAGGCTGCTCTCCAGTGTTGTGTTGTGTTTCTAGAGAGAACAGGAAAAGAAGACTTGACGTTTGGACAAACGTGAACAGCCTTCTCAGTGTTGTAGTGTCTGTTTCACTCCTTAACTCAAAAATCAAAGGTAAACGATTCATACGTTGCTGCTTTATGATTCTCAGATGTGTGTCCTTTAAGAAAGAAAGAATGTCAAAAAGGACATGCGGGTAGGAAGAGACACCCCCCCCGGAAAGTTAGCCTGCCTCAGCGTTTAGCTGCCCTGCTAGTTAGCTGCAATGCTAACGTCAACAAAATCATGCTGCTTGTACAGACGTACTCCTTGCTGCGACATGTCATGAATAAATGAGTCGTAATATGGTGTTTCAGTGTTGGGGTCGGTTACAGGAAACAGTCTTATTAAAGTCACTGAGAGCTGCTGAGTCATTAGCTAGCTAAGTTAACCGGTTAGCTAACTATTGTTGCATTCTAACTAAAGGTCTGGTTGAACTTCACCTCCTCCTGTGTTGCTGTTCAACAGTTGTCCGCATTAGTTGTTCGTAACCGTATAATTTTGCTACAGAAAAGATAGCCAGCACACGCTGCTGTGTATTGTCGTGGTTGGAGAATCTGTTTGCCGAAGTTAAATGTTTATAAGTTGGAGTCAAGTCATCACGATTGGGCTCTTTCATTTTCTCTTTCAGAAATTCGAATTAACCTTTGAGTCAATCAGTCCATGGGAAAAATCTAACAATGTTTAGCTTTGAGGGAGATTTCAAGACAAGACCCAAGGTATCCCTTGGAGGAGCGAGTAAAAAGGTAAGTGTCATTTCACAAGTTCCAACGTATCTGCTGCCATTGACAAACCATATTCCAATGCCCCCAGACACAAACATCTATGCTTAACAAAAAAGGTTAAAGTAGGTTGTTGTGTAAAGTTTTTATATTTGTCTCTGCTGCTTTTCAGGAGGAGAAAGCATCGCTGTTGCACCGCACTCAAGAAGAAAGACGGAAAAGAGAGGTAATATTTTTCTCTGTGTCCTTTGCTTGCACCCTTTAAAGTTTTGCAGCTCATGTTATTTGCATGTCAGTTTGAATATAAAGGAAACAGACTTAGAGTGAATATTCTGAATATCTTACTCTGGATTTGAGGTCAGTGGTGGGGTCCACAGTTTTATCCAGCTCGGTCTCATAGTAAAACGTAAAATATTCATGAAAAAGTAATGTATTTGTTTGCATTCGTAAACATAAATGTCATGTTTCTTTGTGACAGTCAGCATGACTTTGACACTGCTGTGAAAACGTGCTTGCCCCCTTCCTGATTTATTTTTATTTTTGTCTTTGCATATTTGTTGCATGGGTCTTGAATCATGCAAATTAAGTAAATACATAATGCAATTTTGAAGTTATTATTTCAGTTATTAAGGGAAAAACAGCTATCCAGACCTGCCTGGCTCTGTGTGAAAAAGTAATTGCCCCCTAAATCTAATAACTGCTTGTGCCACCTTTGGCAGCAAGAACTGCAATCAAGCATTTGTGAATTTTGGCCTGCTCTTCTTTGCAGAATTGTTTAATATGAAGGGTTTTTGAGCATGGTTGGCCTGTGTTAAGGTCATCTCAGTCGGAAGTATGTTTTGCATGTATGTAGTCCAGACTCGTCAGCAGTGAGGCATCACCCTGGACACCATGAAAATGAGCTTTGAAAAAATTGGCAACTGTTGTGGTTTAACGCAAAAGCAGGATCTTTTGCTAAATCTAACCCAGTAGTTCATGTTGCCTAAACCTAACCTATCATTTTAACGATAGCTGCTAATGTATCAAAATAATACAAATGAAATGTAAAAATCAATCAATTCTATGACTTGAGCTGTGGTCTCTGATGGTTCAAAATGTCCAGAATCACCAGTCAGTAGTTTAGAGGTCATGGCAGTTTCATAAACCGCTGTAAGAGCAAGTTGTCTTATCAGTTTCCAATGTGTGTGTGTTTGTGCTTCATTTTGCGCAGGATGAAAGAAGACGACTGAAGAATGCCATTATCATTCAGTCCTACGTACGTGGCTACCAGGACTTGAAAAAACAGGTATGTGTGCAAACAGATTTGATATATTACATCAGAAATGAACATTTCTGATGTAATATAAAGTTGTGGGCATTGGGAAGTCAGTTTGGTTCCTTACACATCAGAAGTCGATGCCTTTTTTGTTATTTCTGGACATTTAATAATAACTGCTAAAAATATTTTTATCTCACTCCTGATTGTTTTCCTATGGGGAAACATTAAAACCTCTTTGGTGGACACCAAAGTTTTTTTTTATGCAAATGTATTATATAATTTTTATACTAACACTACTACTATAGTAATTTATGGCTTCTATAGTCTCTCAGGGACCTAAATTGACTTTGTTATCCCCCACCCCAGTTGGTTTATTTATTGGGTCATGTATGGTTACCGCAGACCCACATGACAAAACACTAACCGCAGCCTGTGTGTTAGCAAAGTAGAAACTAGCAGGACTTCTAAACAGCAAGTTATTGTCTTGGCTTGATGGATGAAAATGAAAAGGTCGTGCTTTACAGCCATCACATTTTCTGCTTGTTTTGGGAACCATGTTGATTTGTGGTAGTAATATTTCTGTTTTTGTACCAAGCCTGCTCAAACAGAGTATTTGCAGGGTTTGACCTTTGACCTTCTTTTTCCAGTATGCCATACAGAGGGCAAAGTTTGACGAGTGCGCCAGCCAGACACAGTCGGGGGGAGCTCAACACGCCCTGGATGGTGCTAGTCTCTGCCTCTTATCAAGACAGTTAATATTTTTCTACAGACAGAGTGTGGATGCCCATAGATTGGTGAGAATGAAAAACATCCTATGCCTTTTGGTTGTATCGATCAATGCTATCATAATAAATTTTGTGTCAAAACTGTATCTGTTTCTGTGTTCGTAAAGATATGGTTGTGCCAGAACTTGGTGAAACACAACAGTCAGTTTGTGAAGCTGTTGGTGGGCCCACAGAAGCAGACATGTGTCTTTCAGATCAAGAGGATCTTAGGCTTCTGCTGCAGGTACACTGCTTGGGAAATGAATAATTAGCTCATAGATTCATAAACACAAACAGAAGTTGCCACTGTCATTCTTATTGTTCTCTCCTGTCTCTCAGACTCCTGCAAAGCTGCACAGATGACAGTTTAAACGTTGCAGTTCCCATGCGAATGCTAGAGATCTTTTCTACAGAGCGAACCTATCTTCCTGTTATTCCAGATGCTAATTATGTAGCTTCATTACTCGAGCAGATTTTGCACTATATGGTACAGAAAGGTAAGTTCACTGGCTTAGTTTGCATGTTAACTTTATTATCTCTGTGAGTCTGCTGTCATTTTTTTTTTTAAAAGAGAGAACACATGTTCAGGATTGTAAATTGTCTCACAGTTTCCTGCAGCATAGGTACAAATAAACCTGTTGAAATCTAATTATCAAACAGTAAGGGGTGCGTAGAGATCTTGAATATGTGTCAATATTTTGTCTGTGTTTTTTTATCAGTACATGGGGCAGTTCATTCTGTGACTGGTACAGGATTACATACAAGTCAAGTGTATTTCAAGTACTGACATTTTCTCTGAAGTATGACTCATTTTAGAAGTACTGCTTAAAGTTATTCATACTTTTCAGCACAAAGAAATCTTTTTAAGTTTTTCAACATTATATCTGAAAACTTGACCTGAAAAAAATCCTACTTAATTATCCTGAATGTTAATTGCATTAGTCTTTTCTCAAAGAAACTGGTGCTTTAGATTATTTTTTTTAATCTTAATTCCTCTCTGTCCTCTCATCAGGATACTACAGATCGCTGTATATTCTTGTGAATCACAGGCTCCCTTCCAGTCTGGAGTACAGTGACTCTCCCACTATCCCCCTGGCAAGCACACTGTTAGAGCACATCCTCAAACCTCTGCACTTTACCTACTCCTCCTGCACAACAGGCGCAAGGTACAGCTGGCGCAGCGGGAAAATGAACATTTGCACAGGACACAACAGGAGAGTTGTTCTACAGCAAAACGCTTGAAAAAGCAGACACATTCACAAAGATACCTTTCTGCTGGCAGTACATGCAATTGAGTATCACAGAAAAACTTAGATTGCACTGCATTGTTTAACTATGTACTCAAGGATTTTTCGCAAGAGTTACACAATTCTGCAGAACTCTCAGCATATACAGTAAACAGTACAAATGATAGTGGCATAATAGCAGGAACAGAAGGTGCTTGTCTCTGGTGAATTCTTTTAAAATCATCCATTAAACCAATCAGAAAAAACTACAAGAGTTTTTGTCCCCTCTTGTCAATAGTGAAGCAGTAATTGCTTCACAGGCCAATTTACAACAAGCCATAAAAGTTTCCCAGACTTGCTTGCTCGCTGGAGTGCAGAATATCAGCCTGTTTGCCCTCAGTTTGAGATATTCTTAATAACAAACGACAAGGGGACTTCTTTTCTTCTTTGAAGAAAGGCAAGATGGGAGTGAGAGAAACTTGTGTACATACTGGCTCTAACAGCTAATTATCTGACTTGGCTCACCAGATGTGTGTGACTGGGCTACACAAAGCAGCTTTGTTTTTAGAGACAACATTGGAGAAGTCACACAGCAGAAAGAGCAGGGAGATGTTAAATCAACCCACACGTCAGTTAATTTATCGATGAGCAAACAGTATTTTTTTCTCATGTTATCATTTCACGCAGTGGATTGACGTCTGCTTTGTTTGACACGTTACAGGCAGTTTGTGTTTGCGGCTTTTACCGGGGAGTTCATCTCTGCTCCGTTTACTGAGCAGATCTTTCACTTCTTTATCCCGGCACTGTCGGACTTCCGTCACTCATTCCCATTTGAGGCCTTCCTGAGCTCCCTCCAGGCCACCATTGACTCTTCTTCAGCTGCACAGAGCCAAGCACCATGGGTGTTTTACTTTGTCCTCTCTGCAGGGGAGAACCGCTTAGGTGAGTGACATTTTAGAGCTGAGCACACAGGCTGATGCTTGTCCTATAATACATTGTTTCTACTGTACATTCCTTTGTGTGTTAATGAGACTGATTTATAGAGTGGGAGATGGGTTAATGTATGCAGTAATTATGAATGCGCATTGGCAGGCTCACTATCAGAGGAGGGTCTCCTGTTGTACCTCCGGGCTCTGCAGACGCTGCTGCCGCTGCTGCCAGTGTCAGAAAGCGGCAACAGGCCAGAAGTGAGCAGCGACTCGGAGGATGACGATGATGCCGGCATCCAGCCGCTGCCCATGCAGGTAAAATCACCACAGACATGGAAGCATTTGTCCAGATAAACCAGTCATGGGATTATACTGAGGTCACAGCAGAGTTTGCATCAGTGATATAACAGGGCCATATTGTTATTTAACAATATCTGATACTGGTGTGTAAGTGATGTCAGTCCTGATAAGGCTCTTCCATGCAGCTTTGTTATTTACCTGTTTCTAACATTAAAATTGACACAATTCAGCTAATGTTTAATGTTATTTCCACATTCAAAATGTAAGCAATGTAGGTATGAAACTGTTGCGCAAGACATTTAGCTTTATATATCCTCAATATGGGTAACTATAACAAAACAAAGGTTTCTAACAGTCAAAACTGTTTTGATTTAAGCAAACGTGAATATCTCAGAAAAGCTAATTTTCGTGTCTGATAATATAATTTCCATTAGAAAATTATATTATCATTTCCATTAGAAAGCTCATTAGCTGCATTCGGCTAATGCAGCGCTGTCCACCTGCTGTAATGTGTGCTGTGTATCACAAAGGGAGAAGCCACGCTTTCCATTGAGAGAGATTCTGGAGAGTTTATTTCCCAGACCCAGGAATAAAATGAAGTAACACAGACTATACAAGAGGGAGAGAACCAAATCACACTTTACCTTGAATGAGCCTACCATGATAAGTTAACATAAAGGGATGACTATCAGCTGAATAATTGAAGGTAAAATCGTATTGTCGTGACATACTGTATGGCTCATCATTAGTTTTCTTATTAACTTCGCTAAGGAAGTTGTGATTGGTTCCGTTTGTTTCTGTGTTTGTCTGTTTGTTAGCAGGATTACTGAAAAATTAAGGATGGATTTGCACTAAATATTTACCACTGATTGGGCTTTGGCCCACCTTAAATGTGATTAACTTATGAAGTTGATCTGAAACTGGATAAAAGAATATTTGGAAGGATTCTCTACTGTTGTGACATAAAAATTCAAAATAAATTCAACTATCATCACAAAGACGTATGAAGAAATTCAGACACACTGTCTTGATGTTGTCACGAAAATATCACAAACTAACCCAGATCTAGATATCCTTCTGGATTGGGGGAATTTTCAGCCTTGGCGAGGTATGTGGGCTCAGATTTCTCATCTTCATTTTTAGTAGTTTTTTAGCTCTCTTGTGTGATAATGGGAACAGTAACCTTAAAACACACTAACTTAGTTAAATGTTGCAGTTTGAATCTGAAAAGACTGTTGGCATGGCAAACCTAGGTCTGAATTACATTTCATGATATTTTCCAACAGACACTGCTGTCCATCACCAGTATGCAGTGCTGACAGAACAACCGTACCCTGCTCATTACATATTTAAAGGCGCTGTAGTGAGAGATGCTGATTTGAGGCCACAGTGCAAATTACATTTCTAAAATATATCTTCAATAAACTAAAATATGATTTCCTTTCCCTCTTACACATACTTGCTCATCACAGTCTTTTAAAACAGCACTCATCTCTTTCTACATTAGGATGACACCCGGATTTCAGTTCAGCTGATAACAGAGGAGTGCGTCCACAAACTGGACACTAAACAGCAGACTAACGCCCTGCTGAACTTGGTGTGGAGGGATTCGGCCAGCGAGGAGGTCTTCACCATGATGGCATCCATCTGTCACACGCTCATGGTGCAACATCGTCTCATGGTGCCAAAAGTCAGGTACAAAGACACACATTTTTGGTCTTTCATTATTCCTGTGTCATGTGTCTGAATAAAAACACAACATGAAAGTAAATGTAAACCCTTTTAATTTTTTTTATTTCACATCATAACATTTTATACATCTCGTCGAGATCAGCCTCGCATCCCAAGAGCTACCTGATTGAGAGGAAAACTGTGTCTTTATGTGTTTCCGCGCTGTAAGCAGTAATGTAAATAACGATGAAGTGAGGCAGGCAGGCAGTTATCAGTGGTCCGCACCCGCTGGCATTTACAACCGGCAGAGGAAGCAGGGATGTCAGGGAGGCTGTCAGTTCTGGATGAGGGCAATTACCCCTTCTCAGGTTGATTGCATTAGGGCCAGGATGTCAGAGGTAGCATGGGGGTCTGGATGGTGCATTGACTGACAGGAGGTGATCAGGCTGAGCTTCATGGACGGGCAACCAGCTCTAGTTAATTATTATTGAAGCCAGTTGGCTGTCAGTTCATTTATATGAGGATGCAGTTATGGATTTCATTTCATTTCACATTAGCAGCTCTGTTTTACTAGATACCTATTTTGTTATTGTTACCACTGAATCCATAGCATTCCCCAAATCCTTGCATATAAGGATAAATATGTACTTATATAAAATGGGCACGTGCAGCTGCACTCCAGTGGTCAGCTAGTAATTTTGTACTGTCGCTTACAAACTATTGACCAGAATTTAGAATAATTCCAGCCCTTATTTTTTACAGCTTCCTCCTTCTCTCTGCTTTTACCATAAATCCCGTCCTTCGTCTTCCATCATTATTGGATATCTGTACAAAATAATTAGCTCACTGAGAAAGATTAATCACTGCAGGAGTGGACGGGATAGCTTTACAAGAGGCTAAGGGGAGCAAATTGCATTCTGGCCTTGATTTACAGCTCTTAAAGCAAAAAAAAGAGGGGCCGGGCAGTCGTGCAGCCAGCCCAGCACACTGCCTTTTTAATAAATATGTAAAATGTCTCATTAAACTGCACTCCAGCTACTGTTTTTTTTCCATAGGATAACTTAAAAGCAGGACAATCAGCTGAGACCAAAATTGATTTTTGATTGATTTGCTAATTATACTTAGCCCAGGTTTGTTCTAGAGACTATGCAGTAATTCACTTTAATTGTTAGGGTTGGATATTTGGTGTAATTTCACTTTGATTGTTTGGTTTCTTCCAGTGTAGCACTCTGCTGCTAACAGGGGTCACTCTGATGAAAGTGACCTTCATTTACTTTTGAACCGCTACTGTGATTTTTGTGTTGTTGTGACAAAAAAAATAAATGCCGCTGGTCATGCGGACACAGAAGCCCGCAAAACAAATTGGGTGGAGGTTCGTTCAGGCCCCACAGTATCACCTCTGACCCGAGCACGGCTGTTATTTTTTCTGCTGAACTGAGATTCTTTTATTACCACAAAATGAAATGATCCAGGCATTATTCATCAAGCTGCTTTTTGCACATGTACACACACACACACACACACACACACACACACACACACACACACACACACACACACACACACACACAC
>JAVDPK010002416.1:240556-267899 GCA_034780415.1 Cichlasoma orientale
TATACACACACACACACACACACATATGTACATGCACCTCTTTTGATGTGTTGACTTTGTTTATTAGTGCTTCATTCCATGATTGAAATGGGGGTTTGGGTTTTCTCAGGCTGTAAATCAGCATGTCAGCTGGCATTTAGTGCTTTGTTTCCCATTTCAATCAAACACCCGCATCACTTGTTATGGGCCCACAGCACTGTTCCTTGTTTCCCTCCAGTGTCTTGTTGCACTGACAGATGGTCTGTGATCAACACTTTTCAAGCCATATTGAGGTTTGTCTGCTCCTAATGCTCATCTCCATTTTGGCAGATTGGATGGTGGAATGGGAATTTGAACATTGAGACTGAGATGAGACTCGCTGGCAAACATAGAATTTCCCCTTTTCCGCTCAACCATCTTTTATGTTTTTCCTCTGTTGACCTTTATTGCTCTCCGTTACTGCCACGATGCTGCCGTATTAAAGACAGTCATCCTCATGCAGTAGGTGTCAGTAGACAGGGGCCTATTATATGCAGGGGTACTTTATTTTGCTTTTCAGCTTACTTACCACATTATTGTCACCTGTACTTACCCTCTGTGTGAAAATCCATGCAATTTAGGAGCATACACTAACACACACGCGAACAAAGAGCACCTTCACACCTTGGTGCCACAGCCCGTTGAGTGCAGAGAGACTATAGCGAGCTATGTAGGCTTTTCTCAGCGTTATCATGTAATTCACTGTGAGTGTGGAAGCATGCCGGTGTTGCGGGGTCACAGCGAGGACCAGGCTTCCCCTCCTCCTACGTCCTCCATTGTCTTGTCCCCCTGGCCATTAAGTTAAATGGGGCTCCAGCAGGAAGCCAGAGGGGCTGTTTATGACCCAAGCTGGGCACCCTCACCAGCAACTAGTTTACTAATGGAAGGTGCCTCGCCTAAATAAAGCTTAATGGCTCATTTAATCTCCTTTTGGCCCTCACAAGGTACAAAAGCAGAGAGAGCAAAAAATGCTAAGAAAATTCTACGAGGGAAATGTTGGTTAACAGTGTCATTTATTTTTTTTTCATCTTCCTTTTGCTGTGTGTCCTCTGGTTAATGGGACAAAGTTAACAATCTCAACACAGCAGACAGATTGTCGGAGAGCAAATTTATTGTTCTTCACACCAATTGTGTCATTTGATTGAAATATCTCCCTCACTAGTGTCTTCTCAGTTCCAGTTGATATACTTAAACGTTCCTGTTTTATGTGTTTGTCTTTGTTGTCTGCAGACTTCTGTACAGCTTGGCTTTCAATGCACGCTTCCTGAGGCATCTCTGGCACCTGATCACTTCCATGACAACTAAGATGATCACTGGGTGAGCTACTGTAACACTGATTGTGTTTTTATCTTTGTGAGCTGCTATAGATATATACTCATGTTTGTATCATCGTTGGTATAAAAAAGCAGACACCATGACACCAACTGGCTCCACCTGTCAATCAATGTGGTCTCGCCCCTAATTAAATTAACCAGGTGGATGAGTTATAAAAAAAAATTCACCCCATTCAGAGTTGTTATGCAGGGGGAAAGTATCCATGAAGGCCCAAAGTGATTTTGTACCAGGCTGTAAAGTTTTAACACGGGGAATAATTTTTCCAGCCAGCCTCAACTGGTCACTAGACAAATGTCGGTTTTTGACACTTCCATGTTGGCTTCATTTTTACGCTCCCATTGGCTTGTGTACAGTATGTTTCTGCCCATGTATACAGCCTTATACTTGTGTTTTTTTTTTATCTTTGTGTTTCTGCCTCCTTTAGCTCTATGGTGCCGCTGTTACAGCTGATCTATCGAGGGTCTCCCATGTCATTTGAAGACTCCAACCGCATCATTCCCGTCTTCTATCTCTTCAGCTCTCTCTTCAGCCACTCTCTTATCTCTGTGCATGACAGCGAGTTTTTTGGGCATGAAATGGAAGGTAATAGACATAACTATCTGGTTCCCTAATAGTTCCCTAAGTGCCCTGTTTTATATCTACTTCAGAGCTTTATTTGACAAATGAATATATTCTACAGAGGTCGTTGGACAGGGGGATATATGTCTGATTAAGACACACTTCCCCCTGGAGCTGGTTATTACATCCATCTCACATCGCTTATTTTGTGCTTGTAACAAAATAATATATTACAGTTGTCCGTTGTTTTCAGCAGTCACAGACTGTCTTGCCACCATGCAGATGGTGAAGATCGATATCCGTAAAACATGGCGTATGTATTCTCCCTCTCAACAGGTCAGACGCAGTCCTCCATGATGCCCTTCACACTGTCAGAGCTGGTGACTTTGTCTCGCTGTCTGAGAGATGCGTGTCTGGGTATCATCAAGCTGGCCTATCCTGAGACCAAAGCAGAGCACAGAGAGGAGTACATGGCTGCCTTTCGTAGTGTGGGGGTGAAGACGAACACTGAGGTTCAGCAGCACATCCAGGCTGAGCAGAAGCGCTGGGTACAGCTTTTCAAGGTGAGATATATATATATATAGTTCTGCCTATACATTATAGCAAATTTTTTTTTTCATTTTTATTTGTCTGTTTTGTATTACCCTTTAGGTGCAAGTGAAATGATTTTCTTCTTCATTTCCACAATATAAAAGCTTATTACATTAGGGGAAAATATTGGCAACCTGTAGATGTAAAATTTGTCAGTATGGAGCTGATGATCAACTCGTTTCTTCAAAAGTCTTGTTGCTTATGGCAGCTGTAAACAAACTGCACATATTTTAAAAAAAAAAGTAACTTGATGGGAAAAAAATCAGAATTTTTAAGAAAGTGAAACTTTTCCATTTCTACAGTTTTGCAACATCTCTCACTTTCTCATTGTCTTAAAATGCATCGTGGGAAATAAAGTCAGAAACCTTCTCTGCCATTGCTTGTGTGTGTGTGTGTGTGTGTTGTACTCAAACACACAAACAAGGCTGCAAGGCCAATAATTTGAAAACAGATGTTTTGAGCAGTAAAATGGCAGAAAAAGGCCCCCAGAGTCGTATTATTATGAAAATATTTGTCCTTTAACCTGCTTACAGGTTTATTTAATCCTAAAACACGAGGCATGAAGTGAGGGCACGGTATATGTCAGTAGATACACAATTGAGAGAAAATTTAGGAAGTTTTCAAAAAAGCATTCAAAAGAATTTGAAGTTTGAAGTAGTTCAAAATCGACTGACCTATAGAGAACTGGAGGAACATTTTGTGGACTTATGAAAGTAAGATTGTTCTTTTTGGGTCCACGGGCCGCAGACAGTTTGTCAGACGACCCCCAAATGCTGAATTCAAGCCACAGTACACTGAAGACAGTGAAGCATGGTGGTGCAAGCATCATGATATGGGGATGTTTCTCTTACTATGGTGTCCTATTATTGCATGCCAGGGATTATGGATCAGTTTGCATATATCAAAATACTTGAAGGGGTCTTGTTGCCTTATGCTGAAGAGGAAATTAAAAATCAAAAATGCTGTTTCTGAGGCAAAACCCAGAAATTCAGAGGAATTGTGGAAAGTTGTCAACTCATCCTCGGCTGGTATACCTGTTCACAGGTGCCAGAAGCTGGTCGACTGCATGCAACGCAGATGTGAAGCAGTTCTCAGAAACAGTGGTTATAGAACTAAATTTAGTGATTCATAGGAATGCTAAATCCTAAAGATTTTTCAGTTTGTGCAGTAAATATTTGAGTTTGTAAAGAAAATGCAGACAGCCCAATATTAATTTTTCTTCATTTAATGTAATTTAATTTAGAAAATTTATACATTTTTCTTCATGTTTTTATTTAGAATATAATATGCAGCGTTCCCAATGCCTGGAAATAAAAACTCATAAGAATTCTGATTACTCACGTTTTTAAACACACTGCTGTCACTTTGAACACAACTGTGCATCCACATCTGGCCTCAGGTGTGGATGTATTTTCTGTCATCAATAAGAAAAATCAAAAATTACATTACATGATCAGGATTCATGCAGTATCTCAGCATTTGGCTTTCAGTACACACACACACACATCGCATTAAGTGAACACGGCATGTTCTTCATGATGTCCTTGCACAGTTCCTTCCTATGATGATGCTAAATCTGTTCTATTGACGTCTGTTCACAGGGTGTTAGCCATGAAACATGGCACTTTAGCATCAGGCCTAATTGTTGTGTAGTCTCTCTGTGCATTGAGGCAGAGTGGTCTAATGCTTGTCCATACCAGTGGAAGTTAAGCATGTATGCGTGAACAGGCAAAGATGGGATGGAGCACCATAGAGGATATTTACCCAGAGGAAATTGAGTGGAAAACATGTGTAACTTAATTGTAGCCTCATTTCCACATCTTCCTTTCACTTCTCTTCTTTGATTTTCTCCAGGGAAAAACTGTGTTTAAGCAAGTTTGTTCTTGGCTGTTAGACAACACTGATGTTCTCTGAAAGGTGGCAAATACGTGAAGAGAATGTCTGGAATTTTCATAAAAGATCAGCTCAAAGGCCTCTTGTCAGCTAAAACGACCCATTAAAGAAGTGGGGAGCATGGGAAATGCATTTTCCAAATTGAACGGTGGGATTTACAGTCGGTTTAACGCCGCTGACCCCTAACACGCTAATGTTTGGTTCGTGTCATCAGCTGTCCCTCCCCATCTTTTATCACCTCCATTGTCGAGCTATCTATTTAATTGAAAGAAGTTAATTGAATGAAAATGATCAACTAAGCTTGTATTAATATTGCTAATGGAACTTTCTTCTTGGCTATGTTTGGAGAACGATGTCACGCCGGAGTTTGGGAAAGGCCCATTAAGGTTTGCACTTAACCCGATGGGCTAATTAAGGAATGCTTATTCATTCCCAGAGTCAGGGGGTAGGTCTGCTCCAAACCCATTGTCACGTGCCTTTTACACCATTTTGCACTTGGTATTATTGCGGGCTCTGATTGCCTTCCGGTGATTGGCCAAGATTGATTGTTGCTCTATGAAAATGACATGCTTTAGAAATGAACATTTCGATTGGAATAATCTAGCTGAGGTATTATATGGGAATGGATTGGCTGTGACTGTTACAGCAGATGTAACAATATCTTCACGCAAAGACATGCGTGCGATTTTTCAGTAGGTGTCTAACAGTGACTTGCCATAGCAACAGGGGAGCCTCTTATTAACACTGACTCATTAACAGGCTAAAAAAGCTCTAAATGTGCTCTCCCTTTCAGACATGGGATGCGTAACATTTTAGGCCTCATTACTATAGTATGTCAAAGTGAGGGCGTGCAGTCATTCAGAAATAGGTCACTTTACAGGTTCATACAGACAGATTCACAATGGTGATGGACAGGGTCATGGTATTAGCACAATTGTTGCCAAATGTGCAAAAGACTTGTTGCATTAGTGAAGTGTAAATGCACCATTAACTTAAATAATTTCTTAGTCACCAGTGTTGGTAAGAGCAGGAGCTCTCGGTCTGCTGCAGCGAGAGATAACGGCCCCCGCCCCTCCTACACTAGCTCAGAGAATCGCAAAAGAGGGCATCAGAATCAAATGTCTTAAGTTATTACAAATTAAAAACTGAGTTAATCATATGAACTGTTATTATGCAGCTTATTATTGTTTGCTGTCTTGCTGTCAAAACAGGAAAAATTGCTGTTGCAGCTTTGACTGAAAGGGGAGCAGGTTGCTCATTCAGAAGTGAAACATTCGCATGTCGTCTGAATAATGGAGTTTAATGATACTAGCGCCAATCCTTTAAAACATTACACATTTGGACAAAGGTTCAGTAATATCAGTGTAACCAAATGGAAATATCATTGCAACCCTTAGCCCCTCTGCTACAGCTCCGTGATCCAGTGCTGCTCTGCCTTTTGCTTTCTCTGTCCGATGGCTGATGTCAGCAGACCTCGCCAGTAATTAACAGGGCTGGACATTGAAGGATGGTGCAGGTCGTTTTTCTTTTATACTCCCCATAAATGGCGCACTAATGGCTAAATTCTCAAATTGCTTTTTTTTTTTTTCCTCCAAGAAGAGGCACCTCATCCCATTGAAAAGCCTGTACATGAAAAAGAGGATGCTGTTCTCCTTTGTGAAATAGACTTGAGCTATGCTTTTTTTAAGGAAGGGGATTCAAATGTCAGACTTAAAGATGTTAATGTGTGTGTGTGTGTGTCTGCGGTTGATCTACATTTCAGGTCATCACTAACTTGGTGAAGATGGTGAAAGCTCGTGACATCCGGCGACCCTTCTGTCCAGCAGGTCACTGGCTCTCAGATGATGTCAACATCCGGGCCGATAAGGTACCTACCTGTGTCACAACACATTTCATCCCTACTAACAAGGGAGGTGCGCACATGTTTAGAGCAAGCGAGAAGACTTTTATACACCTCAACTTGTTTTGTTTTTTCTTCATCACAGAAGAGCATAAATTCAAGATGTAGAAGGAGGATAGGCTTGCTTACATTAGATCTCCTATTCAATAAAATAGTAATATTTGCCTCTTACAGGCAAGATATACAAAGTGCATTTGAAATTAAAGCAAACAAGAACAGTCAATAAAAAGAATTAAAAATTAAACAGAAAAGAATATACCACAAATATAGAAAAATTATGCCATAGCAGTACAAGCAAGAATAATTTCTTATTTTAAAGAAGTCTTTGCTGTTTTTTTTTTGTTTGTTTTGCTTTTTCTGAGAGGATGTTCAAACCTTTGGACTCGTAAAGTACTTATCACCCTTACTCTGAACCAAAGGGGGGCTTCACATTCTTCATTATCATCCTCTTTTCTGTCCAGGTCACGCAGCTGTACGTCCCGTCTGCAAGACATGTGTGGAGAACACGGAGGATGGGCCGCATCGGGCCACTTCAGTCTACACTGGATGGTACTGTAATTTGTGCTCCTCCCACCCCTCCAAAAAACCCTTGAATTTATAAGAAATTAATAAGCCAGATAAGTGTCAAATGGAGCCCCTGTACTTTTTCTATTGACATTTAAATCCTTTACTCTAATTGACCTTCACATTTATCCTGCCCTTTGAAATTGCAGAATAGACAATTGTTTATTTGTCATCAGCTGGAATGACTAGACTCTAAGCCTATTATCATCAGTGCTGTTTTAATGTACAACACACTGCTACCCCATTGGCATTTGGCAATGGGTGAAAATTTAGAAGCACATAATGCTTGTGTCAGCTTGATAAGTAGCCCAAGAAATCACGGTAATTGCTGTCCAAAGTCACCTTCTCTGTGTTTGCTTTTCATATTCTATGGAATTGTGCATTGATATTGTATCCCATAAGAAAAGCCATGAGAGAGGTTTGTGTGTAAATTGAATTATCTTTGCGTGAAGGAAATGTTATTGCTAAATGAGTGAGAGTAAAGAGAGAGAAAAAATTCCCAGTACCATAATGTTTTATTCACCAGGCCTTCCAGGGATGTGAAAAGAAGCCCCAGAAAAGTCATTAACTCTCCCCGTTCCCGCCAAGATATATTAACCACATTTCTCTTCATTGACTCAATTAGGCACTCAGGAAAATACACTGACTTCGGCACAGGGCTTCATCAGGCTCACTTTGAGCCACCCTGGGTTTCTGTGAAGTATGGTGTGAAAACAAGCTGATAAAAATGTGTGTATGATCTACCTAATGCCACTCAGAGGCTGTATGGGATAAATTCAATTAGTGTGAAAGTACCTGATGAAGTCAGCCACATCTGGTCCACGTGTTTGTCTGGCCTTTTCTCATTTCCTTAAATGGACAGGCCTGTGGCTGATGAATGAGCAATGTATTGACCACTCTGAGGCCATATTTCTCCTCAAAGATGGAAACCTGATGGGAAAATGCAGATCAGATTGACTAATTGGGCAGAATAATTGAGCTGCAGTAGACACAGAGGAGGGTGAAGAGCGGTTTAGCTATTGTAGCATTTTTTTCCTGTGGGATAAACAGTCCAAACGCTGAGATTAATACAAAACAAACAGCAGCTTAATGGATAAAGCCCGGTAGGTGGATGGACAGGTCACAACTGGGTTAATTAAAAGGCTGTAGGGTGGAAATATATTTAATGGTTGGCCTGTGGACCGAGTTTTAATCATAATGCTCAACAGTGAGGAACGATTATGTTAGATGAGTGTTACACAGAGGACGCATGATTTTGGAGAGTATTGTCCCAGCTCAAAATCACTTGGCTGTTAAAATACTGTGTACTAATTAACAATTATAATGTAAAATAGTTGCCTCAACTTGGACAAAAGTGTGTGCAGGGTACAAACAGTTTAACACTCATCAAACTCGTGTTCACAGTCAGCAGAAGATGTGCTTTGCAAAGCTGTGGAAGACCGTATACGACAACAGAGTAATCAGGAGGGTGGTACATACTGAGGGTTAAATCTGAGATTCTTGAGCTTTATTTTTACTGGTTTGGACATAAAGGTTAAGAAAAGAAAGGAAGGCTTTGAGGTGAAATAATAAGGATTTCTATTTTTGATAAAAACAAGTCTTACCTGCATTAAATCTAAAATATCGAACACTATGTGTTTTTTCTGCAGTTGGTTCAGAGCCTCCACAGCTGTCTGTGTCCGAAGAAAGACATCTGGCCATCCTCACAGAGCTCCCGTTTGTGGTCCCCTTTGAGGAGCGAGTGAAGGTACTGCACCGCTGTCCCACACATAACGCTTTATGTGTTGTATTAAGACTGTATTAGAATTATCTCCCTTAAATAAAAGTGTTGTTCATTATGTTTATAATTTCAAAATTATTTTTTTTAAATAATATTAGAGGGTCAGTATGTATTTTAACACCATTTAAAGTACACTTCAGATAGAGTAACATTGTAGTTAATGAGTCAAATGCAAACATAGTCTTTGTAGCTGCATTTATATTTTTTATTGATTTAGGGTTGGAGTGGAGAAAAAATAACAATTTCTGTTTGAATTATCCAAATACATTACATAACACATCAGTTTATATGTTCAAAAAAGTTTGTTCTTAGTTGTAATTTTTTTTTAAACTATGAATGTCCAAGATTCTAAGTTGATCTAAAAGCACAACATACAGTCTAAATGCAGTCAAACTTATTATGAGAATTAAATATTTTATAACTCTTAGGATTTGTCACTGACCCTGTCACCGGGTTTATGTCTGCCTTGTAGATCTTCCAGAGGTTAATCTTTGCCGACAAACGGGACGTGCAGGGGGACGGGCCGTTCCCCGATGGCATCAATGTCACCATCAGACGCAACTACATCTATGAGGACGCCTACGATAAACTCTCTCCAGAAAATGGTACTGCATTCATTGCTACAATTTCAGTAAAAGAACATTTGAATCTTTGCGTTATTTTGTGGGTAAATATGTGCAGTGAGTACACATTACGTCATGGAAAACCTGCTGTTAGCAGCTGTGTTATTTCAAGTAAAAGAAATGAGGCAGCGTTCTGTAGTAAATGCTGATAATGTTCCTGAAACTCTTGTTATGCTCTATAAAGTCTTAATATTGAGGATCAAGGTTCTGTTTAGCAGCAGAGATGAAGGTTAGCTCTCGTCCTGTGCGGAGTATTGAGTTTCAGTAAAGCCTTAATTGTGGTTCCGATTATTATAATGGATCGCATAAAAGCAGAATCAATTATTTTAAGTCACCTCTTTTGTGTTTGAATTTGAAAGGGTACTTGAGTGGGGGCAATCTGATTAAAAAGAGTAGCAGGAGAAAGACATGATCTATGTCATTTATGTGTATATATGTTATAGCTTCTTGATTTATTGCTGTACATTAAATATTCTGGAAAATGACCTTTTACAGAATTTGATTGTAATATTCTGCAGGTCAAGAAAGTGCTTTAGTGCAAAATATGTTTGTTGGATTAAAGACACTTCAGACCTGTGGAAAATATACACCCACTGCCACGTCATTCTTCATGGCACAGATTGAAAGGTGCTGGAAACATTCTTCAGAATTTTTAGTCCATGTTGACATGATTGCATCACATGTCCATTATGCTCAGTTGGTACTAAGCGGCCCATGGTGTGCCAAGAAAATATCATCCACACCATTACGTTACCAGCAGCCTGAACTGTTACACAAGGCAAGGCGGATCCATGCTTTCATGTTGTTTACACCAAATTTTGACCCTACCAGCCAAGTGTCGCAGCAGAAATGGAGACTCATCAGACCAGGCAACATTTTCCCAATTTTCTGTTGCCCATGCAAATTGTAGCCTCAGTTTCTTGTTCTTAGCTGACAGAAAACAGCAGCAGAAGACCACACTGGGTCTTCTGCTTTGAGGTTCGACATGTTATATGTTCAGAGATGCTCTTCTGCGTACCTTTGTTGTAAGTGAGTGGTCATTTGTGTTACTTTTAACTACCTTTCAGTCTGAAGCAGTCTGGCCCTTCTCTGACATCTGTCACCAACAAGGCATTGTCCCCCAGAGAACTGCCGCTCACTGGATATTTTCTCTTCTTCAGACCATCTTCTGTAAAGCCTGGAGATGGTAGTGTGGGGAAATCCCAGTAGATCTGCAGTTTCTGAAATACTCAGACCAGCACGTCTGGCTCCAACAACTGTGCCACGTTCAGAGTCACTTAATTCACCTTTCTTCCCCATTCTGATGCTCAGTTTTAAATTCAGCAGGTCGTCTTGACCGTGTTTACATGGCTGAATGCATTGAGTAACTGCCATGTCATTGGCTAACTAGATATTTATGTTAATACTTTTTATATTATATGTGTTCTGTTTATAGGCATCAACTAAGCTAATGTAGTTCAGTTTTCTAAGGAAACCTTTTAAGAGTTAATGCATGGTGAATAATAATAATAAGTCAAAACAATTGCACTGTTTATTAATTCGTTAAAAAAAACAAAACCAGTCAGTTGGATAAGATTGTTGCAGTTTGAGTTTTAACAAAAGGGTGAGAGTGGAACATGAATATGTGTAAAGACCAGTAAATGGTTTCACAGGCTTGCTCAGAATATTACTAAGGGTAAAAATTAGGAACAAGGTGAAGCTGGATAAGAGCAGCTGTTTGCAAACCTCCGCTAGTATCACTGTCAAAATGGCCTAAAAATTTTGAGTCTAATCTTAACTTTTCCACATTTCAAGTTTTTTTGTGAAAGACAGAGAAAGCTCTTTGGCCTCTCCTCTCTGATTTCTTTTCTGTGAGGCTTTGATGTGTTAATCACTGTTTTTTATATACATTTAATTGTTTCTATTCACAACTGTTTATATTTTTACTTGCAAAACCTTCCAAAGTCAACTTGATTTTCTGCTTAGGGGTATTTAAAACAATGGTGGTCACCCAGCTCATTACCAGGAAGAGCGTGTTTAGAAAACACGGTCACATTTGTTAGCTCATAAAGACACTTAAAAATAGTCAGTGAGGTGTGTTTAATAGGAAGAAGAAGCTAACAATAGACCATTTTAAGCTATAATTAGAAACATTGTAAGTCATGCTTTGCTTTGGATGCTGAATATAAAATTCGGCATGTTGTGACTGCTGATCCACAGGGCCGCTCAGACAGTTACAAGAAATTCTGTCTCCTAACTTCCAAGAGTAACCAAGGTCAAACTCTACTCTAAAATGATGATGATGAAACTGTTCAGTTTTGTACTGAATTATAACAACAACTAATATTTTTTTAATAAAAGCTATATTTTAATGAGTTAAAAGCAGCTGCTTTCTTGTTAAAACCTCAGTTTATATGCTGTTCTCTTAATTTCATGGAAGAAAATAGGTTTATGATCATAAAAACTGAGAACATAACCATTAACTGTTAGACTGAAGATACGGGCAGTCTGTCTCTGTTAATTTCCCTGCTGGAAATTACTATAAAAAGTAATGTGAAATGAAGAATAAAAATCTCTGAGATCTTGGTGACATTTATGGAGTGAAAATAAATTCAGTTTATTGTGAGCATGAACATTATCAGACAGTGTCTTTCATATCCTTTGTTCTTGTTGTACCATGATGAAATCTTCCTGATGTCTTGTGTCCTTATTTTAGAACCGGACTTAAAGAAAAGGATCAGAGTCCATCTGCTGAACGCTCACGGGCTGGATGAGGCGGGCATCGACGGCGGTGGGATCTTTCGTGAGTTCCTCAATGAGCTCCTCAAGTCGGGCTTCAACCCCAACCAGGGCTTCTTTAAGACAACCAACGAGGGCCTGCTGTACCCCAGCCCCGCCGCAGAGATGCTGGTGGGAGACTCGTTCACCCGACACTACTACTTCTTAGGCAGGATCCTCGGAAAGGTGAGTCTCCAAAGTAAAACATTAACAGACATATCAACCTAAAGAAAGGAGGAGTTTGTCAAGATAAACAAGATTTTATGGTTTGGGGTTGGAACTTGAATCTGACACTCATGCAAGCTTTATTTTCGTTAATTAGTCGTGTGCGTAATCTGTTGACGGCATTGTTTTTCTGCCCCCTTCCTCCCCTGATGGCACTATTTATTAGAGCCTAATGTTTCTAAATCATCCTTAATGCATGTGGTGGTGATTGTTTATCAAGATGCCTCCTTTGGGAATGTGTATTGGGGGGGGGGGGGGGTCATCTCAGTCTGGAGAAGAATTACCTCATGACAAGCGGTCGCCTCTCAATTAGATCTTCCATTAGCCGATGATTCCTACCTCTTGTTTGTGTAGTGATTGCATTTGGTTGGCACTAAATCAGCAGCTCCTCAGAGACAGGACATAAATAAGCGTTCAAAGCATGTGGTAATAGCATTTTGATCTGTTTTACAGTCAGAAACATCCAGGTCTCTTCTCTCTTGCTTGGCCCTAGATGGTCCAGTCCACTTATCAGAGCTCTGTAACTCCTCCTCCTCTTCCTGTTCTTTTTCTTCTCCTGTTCTGCATTCTGTGGAAGTGAGACATGATCAATCAGCAGTTACAAGCTCCCCACCCGTACGTCTTGCGATATTGTGCTCTCCAGAGCTAATGGTTCAGGCAATTAGGCGGTGGGAAATTAATTTGAATTTGACTTTCAATTAACCTTACCTTAAGTTCCTCTTTCTCCATAAAAATGGACGTTTGAGTGGCCACTTGAGAGGTGTATTGATATTTGTTTAGTGCCGTTATTGCCTGGATAAAAGGCAACCGTTTATATAGATTGGGATTGCATCACCGCTGCTCCAGTGTGCACAGTGCACAGCGCGGCTCAAAGGACACAGGAGATTAATATTGTTAATTAATGTCCGAGGCGTGCCATTGTTGTGGAGGTGATGTATTACAGGCAGGAGTGGCTCGTCTGGGGTACTCACTGAAATGGGATTGAACATCAGAATAGAGGCCGGTCGTCATCCTTCTTCCTCACTTGTCCACCCAGCTGACAAGCTGAAAGATTTAAGCCACAAATGGGAAAACATGAAAACAGGTTACTTTGCTTCTGTGGTGCCATCGCTTCAACCTAAAGATTAAAAAGTTAGTTTAATCTTGATGGGAGTGCGCTTTTGTCCAAATATCATTCGTCATTATGTAATACGACCTGCGCAAGATTCTCTTTGGGCTTTATTCATCTCTAAACCTTCAGCCTCATCAACAGTGGCCTTTTTCCCTTTGTAAACTGAGGGTTAGAAAGCTTTGATCCTACCTAAACACCAGCTCTCTGCACGGTCGCCTCTCACTGATCCTCACTGATAGTTCTGCACTGCTGATTGATAGAGATGCGTTTGAAAAGCATTATAATTTTATTGATTTTTAATGTTGTAAATTTCGGAGTTTATTTGGCAGCTAACAGAATGCACCTGCAATGTTGTTGGCATTTATTCCACCTGATGGTGCCGCGATCTGCTTTAATTGCGTTGCCACTGCACTCACTTATATTAAAAGGCCTGGGCCATAATAATTAATTCTTTCCAGCCCAAGTCATTTTGGCACAATTTCTGGCAATAAACACTCATAAATAAAGTAAATGGCATTGAAAAAATAAGGCTACAGGTTTTTTCCATATACTTATTGCTGCCTCTTCCCGGCACAAGTGTTATTGATAGGTTTCAAGGGGCCACGCGGCGCATATGGTCTGAAATGAGTCGCGGCCATGAGAGAAATGCTAAGTGGATTATTTTGCATAAAAAATAGACAATGTTTGAAGTTGTGCAATTAACCTGTGTTTAGAAAATAGCCGTGATTTATGCTTGTGTGTGTGTGTGTTTAAGATGCATGCATTATGGAAATCCTTTAGATTTATAATCCATTTAGCTGATGCGGTCAGGGTTTTTAGCGCAATCATTTATAAAGACCTGTATATTTTAATGTGTCCAATGGGCTCTTTTTCGGACTATTCCAGTACATTAGCTTTTCATTTTATGAGTCACCTGCCCGGCTGTGGTACTTAATGGCATTTAAGGTCAAGGTGAGAATTGGCATTTGTAAAGTTTGAGTCCAGTGAAGAGGAAGCCTGCATGTGTTTTCAGTAGGCTGTGTTCTGTATTTTCAGATGTGATCAGATTAAAGCTCTATCATTTCGTTCTGTGCTACAAGAATTGTAGGCAAATTTGATATTTTGTAATTGTATTCTGTAGTCAGATTTTTTTTTTATTATGTGCTTAGTAACATTATGGTTGATGCTTGAAGTAGACTGCACCCCTTTTAATTATCTTAGTTATCAAATTGTGACACTTGAGTGAAAGTCAAGCAGGAAAAAAAAAAGGCTGAAAAATGTCAATCACTGCAGTTCCTCAAGTGGCCACCTGAGAGGCTGCCTCCAAAAGCGAGTCAATCCCTGTAGACTCCACTGTTAAAATGTCCACCTTTATTTTTGAGAGGTCAACCTCTTTTGGTTCTGTAATTTCTGTAATTTGTCCATATTTGGCTGCTTTTGTGGGACAAGATCTTCCCAAGGACGAGCTCTAAGGGAAGGCAGCTTAATGCTAAACAGCTAAAGCTGTTTAATGCTGCTGTGTGGTATTTGTTTATTTGTATAGGTCTTATTTTGCACTGGCTTCTTTTGATTAACATTTTTCCACACATTCTTCATTCTTTGTTTTTTTTGTTTGTATTTTGTTATAAAAAATGTATAAAAAAAACAAACAAATGCCCACCTTTACAGCAGAAAAGAAAGCTAGCCCGACTGTGGCATCTTTACTCCCCTACTTCAATTTCTTTAGGGCTTAGAGTTATGCATTATTAGGTTCCACCACACAGAGTGACAGGTGGGTGCAGACTAGGCTCTCAGCTGTCAGATAAATAACATGGTTCACTGTGGTTGGTTGTACTAACAGACATTTGAAGACCAACGTAGCAAGCATTAGCTGATAACTTCTGTACTCTTGCCCAGATATGGTCACTTCTGGCTCCAAAAAGCCAAGATGACGACAGGCATAATGCTACAGTCGAGACTTCAATGTGGGAGTCCACAAACTAATGGGTGACATCAGTGAGGTTGCTTTCATCTTTTATATACAGTCTGTCGTGACATCCAAGCAATTAACAATTCTTATTTATTTGTAGGCTGATCAGTGTTTTAGTGGGGAGAATTTACAATAACATAATGCTTGCATGTCCTGCAGATGTCCACCACTTAACGTCCACATCTTTCCGCAGGCGCTCTATGAAAACATGCTGGTGGAATTGCCCTTTGCAAGTTTCTTCCTGTCCAAGCTTCTGGGAACCAGCGCTGATGTGGACATTCACCACTTGGCTTCACTGGATCCAGAGATGTATCGCAACCTACTCTTCCTCAAGAGCTACGAGGGTGATGTGGAAGAGCTGGGCCTTAACTTCACCGTGGTCAACAATGATCTAGGAGAAGCTCAGGTGACCGGGGTTGGGGACAGGGTGGGATTTAGTTGGATAAATGATTCACATGTACTTTTTTCCCTATCTCTTTGTATCTTTGTCATGTTCAACCGTCTCTCCTTCCTCCTGTTTGGTTTCTCTTTGTGGCGTTAATAATTCATTTCCCTCATAATGTGCCACTTTTCAGCTCTGAGAGAGATAAAGCACGTCACCACTGTCACCCTAAGCCCTGCTGCGGTGCAGCGAACACAGCAGCTCTGTTGACCGTTCCACCTGCCTTTCCCCAGAAATTACATCACAACACGCCTGATAGAAGCAGCTAGCTGCTCTTAAGCACGCCCCCTCCAAAGCTCAAGGCTGCGGAGATGAGCAACCACCATCACACTGAGTCACCTAAGCCCAGACCTGCACTCTGCACGGAGCTCCTGTTTGCTTAGAGCCTTAGCGCGTCTTATTAGCTTTTCTCAAACACCTGAAATGGTCGAGTCACCGTGTAGCCCTCCTGGTCGCAAACACGATAGGGAAAACAATTTGTGAAAGATTAGGCACACACCCGGGAGCAGTCTGCCCTGCATTTGCCCTCGTGAGATAGCCAAAGTAAGCAAGATAACAATGGTAATTCTCTTACATTAGCACATAATCAGAATCAACTGTGAGTAAGAAAAAGACAGAAAATGATTAACTGTTAGTTAGACCACATGCAGTGCACAGTCGGAGGCTGAAAAATAAAAAAATAAATAAGAGAAACACCTTACATTATAGTACAATCTACCTCAGTATTGCAGCACTGAATGCCTCTGTGGAGCTTATCGATCAGTTTTTGTTAAGAATGCGTCAGAGGTGCTGATTCATCCCCATTGCAGTTTCAAACAATAGTTTGTATTGTAGTTAAACAAACATCCTGTGAAGTGTTTATCAGTCAGTTTTTGTGACAGTCTACATATGACTATTGTTGATAGACTGTTCCTGTTTGCCATATGTTGGCGGAGATTTCTGAGGAAAAAACAAATCACTTCACAGAAAGGGAACTGGTTCCTGTATGACAGGTGGATCCAAAGTGTCCAATAGATCGAAACCGTTATTGCTTCCTTTTATCAACACTGGCACCTTTTTTTTCTCTCTCTCTCAAAGTTGTTCATAACAAAACAAAGACATTAAACTCATGGTAGGGAAGTTTTTGCACATCTTAGTCACATATACGGTACCAAATGTTTGGACACACTCACCTCCTTCATATGAATGACTGTAAGCCTTTTTCTACCAGTTCCATTGATGATGAAAATATGTGTAATCCCACATTTTTCCAGAAGATTAATGAAGAATGTGACCTGTAAGGAGAGTCAATAATTGGCACTTTTGGCAGAATGACACAGAAAGGTGTGGTTGTCCATATTTAGGCCGGTTGCAGATAACACACTTAGTGAAATTAGAAAACATAATGCAAACTCACTCCTTCAGTGTCTTCAGATGAGCTTTAATCTGTCGTCCCAATTAATCCAAGAGTTTTCACCTTACCACATAGTGCACTGTTGCAGCATTTGCAGGAAAAGCAGCAGCAGTCCAGGCAGTGACTCTTTTTAACCCCTGTAAACAGCTTGTTGGTATTAAAATGGAAAAAACTTTGTCCCAGTTTGTCAGAAATTTTCATAGTAAAAGAAAGATGAGATAAATAAGTCACTCACATGTGCTTTTGTACATGTGAGTTATTTAATTAAAAAAAAAATGCAAGCTCGCATGTACCAAAACTGCGTTGAAAAAGGTGAACATTACATTTTTCCTCCCCTCCTCCTGCCGATGCTATGATGTCATCGTACAGCTAGCTTTATGAACTGAGACGAGCACATCTTATCAAGTGCTAACTGCTCTAAAGCTAATGAAAAGAGAACACTGGGCCAAATTGTATTGGACCAGATGTTCAGTGGTCAGGCTATATTTGGAAACACTGAAGTGCACTTAACCACACACTCGCAGAGAGCCTTACCTTTAATCAGAGTGCCGTTGGAAACTATTTTAATTCCTTTTCTGTTATTGAATTAAATCCACATGCTACAAATAGATTGTTTGATGGTCCCCTCGCGCCTGAAATGAAATAAGCAATACCTGACAGTGATATTACAGAACTTTAAAGAGAAACTGGAGAACTGCGAAAGAACCTTGTCAATGCCTCGGGTGCTTTTTCATGCAGGTGGTTGAGCTGAAACCTGGAGGCAAAGATATTCCCGTGACCACGGCTAACCGAATAGCCTACATCCATCTGGTGGCTGACTACAGGCTCAACAAGCAGATCAGGCCTCACTGCCTGGCCTTCAGACAGGGTCTGGCCAACGTGGTCAACCTCGAGTGGCTGCGTATGTTTGACCAGCAGGAGATTCAGGTATTCTGCACATGACATGGATAACTAAAAAAACGACATTTGTTAAGCAAACTAAAAATATACTTTTTGTATCTTAAAGGTGCTGATATCTGGGGCTCATGTGCCAATTTGTCTTGATGATCTAAAAAACTTCACAAACTATTCAGGTAGGTACAAAATGCTTGATTTTCTTGTTTATATGTTACATTATAAGATTTTTGAGTTGCTTGTATTTAATGTGAATGCGCCATTATGGAACTGAGAAATTTAATTACTTTGTAACTTTTTTCACCCTCGTCATCTGCTTCAGGTGGGTATTCAGCCACTCACCCCGTCATCCAGATCTTCTGGGAGGTGGTCGAAGGATTCACAGATGAAGAAAAGCGTAAGCTACTGAAGTTTGTCACCAGCTGCTCCAGACCACCGCTGCTGGGCTTCAAGGTGATGTGAACTTTCCCCTTGCCCCCCCCCCCCCCTCTCTGCACTTGCTTTACCCACCATTATCAACTGGTTCTCCAAGCTCAACAGAAGGGAGTGTTCCCTCTTAATGGGCTTGTAATGAAAATACCCAGACTGATAACAGCTTAGATGATCATTTTCAAATTAGCTGGCGATAAGACCAGGGCATTGAGGCAGAGTCTTATCACCACGTCCACTGTTGTTTTATAGTTCATGACCTTCCTCGGCTGAAGACGTCTGTCTGCAGCTCCGTGTGCGTTGGCTTGGCTGGAAAAGCTTGGCTGGTCAAATATTGTCTCTCAGAACTTGGTAGCCTCTTGAACTTTTCAACTTTGTGCGACGGGGCAGAAAGCAGCAGTTTCCTGCGAGATTAATATGCAAGGAAACTCCATCCATCAACTTCTGAACACCGTTTGCTGAATCATTACCGCTAACCTCCTATTTCTGAAATGATTTCCTAATTGGAAGCCATTTCACTTTCTCACTGACTTGATTTGTGGGACACTTAAGTAGTTTGAGATAGGAGAAAAAAGGAGAAAGTGTTACTCTGGGCCATTAAACTGTTTTTATGTCATACTTTGTCAAACCAGAAGGTGTAATCATGATATGATTGGTTTTAGTACTCCTTGTTACTGTCATTTGTTAAGAAAACTTGATTTTTGCTCTGTAGAGAGCATTCTCTTCTCTCCTCCTTTTATAAATGTGACTCTGCTCATCCCACCTCGCCTCTTCTCTGGGCTGCAGAGGGCGGTAATTCGTGCGGGAAGCGGCCCCTGACCCGGCCCTCAGCTCAAGCCAGCTAAGCTTTAATTAGCTGTCGTGAAACGGCCCAGGATTCATTAGAGGAGAAATAGCTCTGTCAGGGAAAGCCGTTTAAAAAAGATGATGGAAACTCGCTTTTTTTTCCAAAATGATAGCTGCAGTAATGACACTTTCTCAATAAGCAACGATAGTTTAATACGGTAATTGTCAGAAAAATGGGGTCATTATGGCCAAACCCCCAAAGAGCCATTTAATCGGGCAAGTGTGGCCGCTGAGCCATCTATGCTAACTTTAAATAGCAGGATGAAATCAGGGCGGAGTAGCTCGTTCGTTGGCCCGGCCGGTGATGGAAACGGTCCGTGTCACCGTCTGCAGATGAGGTGGCCTCATCGTGGAGAGGCTTGATTTAAAAAAATGCCAGCTAGACAACATGAAATGACCATTCCTCCAGCGTCTCATCCAAGGGTCAAACCGTGGGCTGATTTCCCCACTCAGTACCTTTCAAGCACTAAGATTGTTTCCTAAATTTATACTTCCACTGTATTAGCTTAGCACTTAATGTCTCTCTTTTAACATTTATCCCCTTGTGGAATTTGACATTTATTGCTTAATTTGAATTGGTTTTGAGATTGGGATCATTACAGACACATGTTGCTTCTCACTTCATTTCTCCTGTGCCTTTTAAACGCCGCAGGATGTACAAATTTCTCCCTGCTGGTTTCTAATTAACGGCCTTCACCTATAAACAGGAGCTTTACCCGGCCTTCTGCATCCACAACGGAGGGACTGACCTGGAGCGCCTGCCCACCGCCAGCACCTGCATGAACCTGCTCAAGCTCCCCGAGTTTTGCGACCAGCACCTGATGAGGAACAAGCTGCTGTATGCCATCGAGTCAGCCTCCGGGTTCGAGCTGAGCTGAGCTGTGCCTCCAAATGTGGATGCCACTGAAATGGCTTCGGGGTGAAAGACTGAAACTAGAGGAGGGGATGCAAACTGATGCACTGGTTTTACGGTTTCTGTGTGTGTGTGTGTGTGTGTGTATATGTGTGTGTGTGTGCGTGTGTGTGTGTATATATGTGTGTGTGTGTGCGTGTATGTGTGTGCGTATGTGTGTGTGTGTGTGTGTGTGCGTGTGTGTGTGTGTACGCACATGCGTGTGCGTGCCAAACCGATGGTGAGGAAATGCTCCCCCACAGACTGAAGGAAGGGGTGCAAGGATGAAGTGGCTTAGGAAGCCTTTTTTTCCCCCTTGTTACTTTTAAATCATTTGAAATGTTTAATCCCTTCATATTCTTCAGAAGAACAGCAGCTCAGTTGAATTTTGCAGAAGGTATTTTGTGCATAAACAACAACAAAAAAACAGTCTAACTGAATGGACAGATGTTTTTCACCAAAGAGTAAGTGGCATAATGTTTAAAAAGAAAAAAAAAAGAAAAGGCAATATAATAACAGATGGGGACAGACTGTAGTCACTGTAAAGCCACTTTGTGGCGTGCCAAGGGCTGCAGAGGCCGAGGAGCTTTTGTGTACAGCCATCATGAATTTTCACGTGGAGGTCATTGAAACGCCAGGTTTTGTGATTTCTCAAATTGTTAGTGTTCCTAGTATTAACCGTCATGTCTGATACCGATACAGGAAGTGTGCACACACCATCTGAAGAATAGAGATGGCTTCTCTTGCCGAACTACATTTGGGAGTGGGGGGGGGGGGGGGATTGGTAGGGTTTTGTGAATTTTTGGGACACCCCCCCCCCCCCCCCCTCTCTGTCAGCACCTGCAAGTTTGCTTTTCGGGGAGCAGCAACTGTGTCATGTTTGAGGCTTGCAGATGATCAGTGTACCAACAGGGTGAAAAAAAAACAAAACAGTGTATGGAAACGAATAAACCTACATTTCTTTTCTTTCTTTCTTTTTTTTTTTGCGCATTTCTCTTCCATAAGTTTTCTTGTTGCTTGTAATTTACAGTAATGACCGAGACATAAAACAGTGCTTTGTGGGAAAATCTCCTCCTGAGTTTTATGGCCTCTGACATATAATTAAAGAAACATCCAGTTAAGAAACACTGAGCAGAACTATTCTGGCCTTGAGATGCATTATCGGGCTGAGCACAAATTAAGATTGTGTGCGTTTGTCATAAATCTATCTGCCCTCTGATGCAGTGGCTGGAAGATACCCATCCCTCTTTGGACTGAGTCCATCTCTCCATCCTCTCTTCTCTGCTAAAGCAGCCAACTCGCTGCGCCCTCTTCTCATACATCGCACATCCTCTGGGCCAGAGAACTCAAAGTGGTAATTGGGTCTTAAAAACCAGACTTGTCATTGAAATGAGGGATTCATCTCAATTACTATGAGATTTATTTAAGACTATTACCTCGTGATGGATTATAACTGACAAAGTTAATGCAGGATGTTGTGAATCATCTTCACTGCGTGGTGTACTTTAGCTTGCTCATAGGTTTTTTTAAGGGCTAATTGAAGCTTTTAGGCTTGTTTATCTCGCAGCAGAGCAAGGAAGCACCAAAAACCACTTGAGGGCGATGGGAGATTGTAACCTGCTTTCCAAAAGATGGTATCAAAATGAGTGTACCTGCAGAGCTAGCCTTAAAACATGGATTTTAATTAACATGGAAGCAAATCTGAGAGTTGAATCTATCTGAACTGGCAGTTTACTGGCCACACTAATCAAAGACTGGTGCATGGCTGCAGGTTTTGCATCAAAGAGAGGGTCTTGGTAAAGTCTCAGCTGACATATTTGTTGTAGCAGATTGCCATCTCGTGGCCAACCTCTAGTACTGCATGGAAAAGATTTCGAACACCATTGAAGATCCTCTGGAAGCCTTTCAAGGACATTAAGCAACCGCAGAAATGTGAAAGGAATGTGTTCATTTCTTTTTATGAATATGGATCTCCTGGCTCAGAAACATTTGAGGGAAATGTAGGTTTATCCTTTGGCATAGCAGCACATCAGGACAAGGAGTGCCTGTGCTGCCTTTCTGCCTGTCCAGACACGAAGAGGGATCGGGCCAAGCCTCTGACTTGGGCTTGAAACCTTTTGGCTGCAGTTTAGATTAAATTTGATCGATTTTAAAACCTCATTCTTGACACCCTACTTTGTTACCAAGTAAAATCCAGCCACAACAATCTCAAAACAGCATAAAAAAAAAAAGTAAAAACTTTCAAAGTATGACATACCATTGACCTATGGACGATATCTATTTTTGCTGTGATTCCTCTTGCTCAATGAGTCTAATTAGATCCAGACTGCCCTTAATGCCCAGTATAATTAATAGCTATCTGTCATTTTCATTGGGTCTTCCTTTTGCTGGCAAGAGCTCTGGCCAGCTTTTACTGCAAAAATGACCTTCATCTTCCATTTAAAATCAATGCGGTCCTGTAATTTCAGCCTCAGTTCGGTTAGAACCTGCAATAACCTGCCCTCCTTTATTTGGCTTCTTTGGGTTAGGATGAGTTCAACCCACTGCTTATCAATTCCCTACCCATGCCTTATATGTATATCTTAAATTTCTAAGGTGTGACCTGAGGGGAGATCATTTTTATAATAATAAAACACTGAAAAACACCATGCAAATGTAAGAACTATAACCTGCTTATTTCTTAGAACTAGTGGTTGAAATTTAGCCTCAAGAATAAGCTCATTGAGCCTTTTCTGGTTATATTTCAGTTTTGATCAAGCAGATCCTAATTTACACTAAGGCCCTGGCACACTAAACTGTTTCAGTACAGCAAACTCATTCCAACTCTTACACCTCTGCAGAGGCCTGATAGTGAGCATTATTCACAATTAAAAGTCATACTAAAACATACAGTAAGGTCTGAATCCAGATTTGATGCTTTAGTAATATCTGAAAGCTTTAATCTACATAAGTCAGACTAGTATCCTATTAGCAAGAAAAACAAGTGATCTTAAATGGAAACCTGTTAAAATGCCAAAAAAAAAAAAAAGCACTGTGAAGTCCCTCCTCTGTGGGTTCAGATCAGGCTTATAATTACAGCAGTCATAGGTCATGTGTTTCTCACGGCGCACGACAGATGGCGCAGAACGCCGTTTGTCTGGTTTTTTGCTCCCTGAATGCCGCATGAAAGCGCTTCTTATCATCCAGCACCTTTCTTGGGTTGTTGATGAGGTCCGAGGCGCATTGCAGCCTCGTTCCATCCTGTGTGCGCGTATTAACAGTAAAAACGGGGTCGGCTGCTGGGTGTCATCACGGATGTGTGAGCAGGTCACTGCAACGACCCTGCTATCCGCGCTCAAAGACGTGCTGCTTTCAGATGTCCCTCGTTGAAACCGGCGCCATCGCTTGCCCGCCACTTTGTTAGGTACAGCTGTTTAACTGCTGTTTACGCAAATATTTAATCAGCCAATCACACGGCAGCAACTCCGTGCATTTAGTCATGCTGACATTGTCGAGACGACTTGCTTAAGTTCAAACTGAGTTTCAGAAAGGAGAAGAAAGGTGACAGCGGTAACTCAAATAAATCTTGTTACAACCAAGGTACGCAGAAGAGCATCTCTGAACACACAACATGTCAAACCTTAAAGCAGATGGGCTACAGAAGCAGAAGACCACGTCGGGTGCTGCTGCTGTCAACACCGGGATGAGGCTACAATTTACACAAACTAACCAAACTGGATGAAAGCATGGATCCTGCCTTGTATCAACGGTTCAGGCTGTGGTGCTGCTGAACATGTCCATACCGTTATGACCACAGTGTACCCATCGTCTGAAGGCTGCTTCCAACAGGATAATGTGACATACCACAAAGTTCAAACCATCTCAGACTGGTTTCTTGATCACGACAATGAGTTCACTGTACTCAAATGGCCTCCACAGTCACCACATCTCAATCCAACAGAGCACCTTTGCGGTGTGGTGGAACAAGAGATTCATATCATGGATGTGCAGCCGACAAATCTGCAGCAGCTGTACGATGTTATCAATATGGACCAAAATATCTGAGGAATGTTTCCAGCAACTTAAGTTTGTGGCATGATGAATTAAGGCAGCTCTGAAAGCAAAAGGGGTACCTAATAAAGTGTCAGGTCAGACAAAGGGTCTGGTTGCCTTCTTTAACAGAAGTATGCATTTCCTGTCACTTTCAGCCATTTGATAAGCAAAATGGATTTAGAACTTGATTAAATTAAGCCGCCCTTTTTTTTACACACAGTAAAAACCCCCGAATCCATCCATTTACTAGGACAGTCTTAATGACTGTGAGCATTTGTATTGTATTATCACTTCTGGGCTTCTTTAATCTCTCTCTGACAAAGATCACCCATATTACAATTCATAAAAAAAGAAACACTGAAACTGAACATTTCAAACAATAAAAAGTCGACTGAAATGAGCAAACCCAGTCTGGAAATGATCTAAAACTAAACCGAATATCAAAGTAAGAATTTAAACTAAATAAAAATAAGAAAAAATAAGAAAAAAAACAAAGTGTAATAATTTTGGTTTGTGTTTTATTGATCAGCTCTGTCCCTATAATGCTGAAATTATTACTTAACAAGCTTCCAAAAGAGGAAATGCTGTTGAATGCAAGAAGGTTAGAGTACATGTATTAAAACAGGAATTTAACAAGCACAAATTGCTGGTTCTTTGGTCATAAGAACGTGCAGGTCAGCGCCACTAAATCAGAGGTTTCACAGGCCTCATCTTCCCCTCTTTAATCTTGGTGACTTTCTTAAAATTAAGCTTTAAATTGTTTAAATTGATAATAAAAATTTTAGTTTTTAGCATTCAAATATCCAACAAAACAGGCCTAAAATGAACTCTCCTATACTTTTGTGGCAAGAAGTCCATGTTAGGCTCTTATTACTGTTTTATTTTTTGTTGTTTAACAGTGTCGCTGATTTTATGTATGTATTTCTTTATTGTTTACTGTATTAATCTCAGATCAGCCCTGCGATAGACCTGGGGTGACCTGGGATTGGTTCCAGCCACCCAGTGACCTTAAATTAGATAAGAAAGAAAATGTACATAGTGATAAAGCTCAGATTATCGGTATTAATGATAACACTGGGGCACTGACAACATTCATGTACAAATATTGGCTAAAGAGCAAAACAAAAATATTTCAAATAACAGAAGCATTGTGAAAGTGTGGGTGGATGTTGACATTAGCGTTTCAAGTCTTTCAGCTCTTTATCACATTTATTATATTTGAATATAGTAAATATCCTCTTATTTGTCAGCAGTTGTCAATATTGACTGATGGCGTTTCTTCAGCAGACCAATGCATCTCTATTTCAGCTGTGCTAAAAATAAAAAATCCTTCCTTGGCATTTGTAAATAGTTCAGGTTACCCTGTTGATAATAATAATATTTGCCACTAAGACATAAAGCGAGTGTAAACTGAACTAAAACAGCCTAAGAGTATGTACAATATAAACAAAAATGTTAATGTGCCATCAGAAGGACAGGAACATATTTCTGCGAAAGCGTATTAACAGTTTCAGAGAACTCTTCATGTTTGAGTATTTGTACGTTAGAGGATATCATTTTCCAAAACAGGGTTTATCAAACTCATTTTAAGTTTATGGGCCACATACAGCACAGACCAGTAAACGCATCGTATGGCATTTTCTTAAATGTAAAGGAGTACATTTTGAAAGAGTTCACCTGGCTCAGAGTTCAGATTAAAAGAAAAGAAACTTACTACAAGCCTCATTCACACATTCATAAAGCACTTTTTTCCCCTAACATTTACACACTTGGGACTCAGTGTCTTGCCTGAGGATACTTCAACATGCAGACAGGTATCAAACCACTGACCCCCGTTATTAGTAGATGACCCGCTCTACCTCCAGAGCCACAGCCAGGTATAATTTCTTGTATATTGTTTTATTAATCCAGTGAGTGTGCCAGTGACAAAAACGTACAACGAACTGCCTAATGTATCTTTAGAAACATAAGTGCAGCTTCTAAATGATATCTCAGTTTTCCATTCATTGTTGTTACATGTGCAGATCACAGAGGAAGGGCGGAAAGCCTTCACATGTAGAGTTTTTGTAACAGGAAATCAGAATATTTCATGAGAAAAAAATATACAGTGCAAAAACATTTTAGGCTTATGTGCAGTCCGGTGCCCTCATACCACGGGTCAGCAACCTTTATAGTAATCTACTGAAAGAGCTTTTTTTTAAATTTTTTTTTTTATCATTTTTAACCAATAATTTTTTTTTATGGAGACACAAAACATATTTGAGTATTCTAATAAAGGTGGCACACAGTTAAGATCATTAATAGGTGTAAATAATTGAAATCATTTACCATATGTGACTACTCTTCAGTAGGCCATTTTATGATTATTTGTCACTTCAGCTTTTTTTTTTATTCATGACAATAATTCAATTTTTTTGTTGTATTTGTGAAATTTATAGAAATAAAATCAAGAAAACTGTTGACCTCTTTATGGAACAGCTGGGAAACAGTTATAAAGCTGCAAAGGCCACTCTGAAACCTTCCTCTGTTTGTGCAAATGAATCCTATTAAAAGTTGTCTGTTTCAGTTTTTCATTTTCAAAGTTTTAGTTTAATTTTGACTAAAATCCAGCTGTGGTGAAAGCAAAAAGCTGTCCATGCACTGTAGCATTCTCTACTTTCAGCTGCAACTTATTGATCAGCAGAATTAATACCATAAGGCAAAGATGACAGACAACACATTTTAGTTGACAAAATATTGACTCTTTTTTTTGCCATCCATAAGTCAAAATTTAAAGTTATTATCTCAAAATTGCAAGGTAGGTATCTCAAGTTTTTGACTTACTAACTCTACTATTTCTGAGAAAACAACTAAAAACAGAAAATAACTTAAATAATTTCGACTTAGCTCTGCCCAGTCGCTAAATGTTTTTTTTCAGTGGTGGAAACAAGCTTCTATAACACAATTTTACAATGACTGATAAATAACAGTTAAAATGCAGGTAACCATTGTTCATTTGAATTTAATATGGATATAGTTTTCTTTTCTTTTTTTTTAAATACTTTATTTATAATTTCTCAGAATTAAACAAATGAAAGAGATGTAAAGAAAAAATATTAAAAATAAAAACAAA
>JAVDPK010002416.1:279573-293507 GCA_034780415.1 Cichlasoma orientale
ACACACACACACACACACACACACACACACACACACACACACACACACACACACACACACACACACACACACCGAGCATTGTTCAGCCTGCAGACAAATGACAGGCACTCTCAAGACAATAGCTGCAAATGAAAGCATCCAGGAACTCAACTGTGTTCACTCAAATGAAGTCCTTGATCCAGAAAAGAAAAGGCTGCCTTTATGAACATTAAAAAAAAATCTCATTATCATCACTGCTCTTTGATATTGTTGTTGTTGAAATTAATTAACTGCTGATGGAATATGGAACCTGATAGCAGAAGGAATCTTATCACAGGACCTGTAATAGATGCAAATATCGATCCCCAAGAGTAAAGGAGATTGGGATGAAGCACACAACCTTGAAGTCACATGCACTTTGGCTTAATCCAGCCGTCTAACCTCACCTGATAGGGATCGTAAGACAAATGCAGGTTAGGATTACCCCCCCTCCAGCTGCAGTCTTGAGAATAAAGCCACCAATTGTCCCGCTGTCTGGTGGTCTGCTGGGAGCAGGTGTCTCCTTGTGGGGGTCAACTCTGCATTTTTACAAGCGTGTTCAGTTTAAAAAGCTGATTTGTAAACTCTATAGTAAAGAAATTCAAGTCTGGGGTTAAAACGGCTGCTTAAAGTTTCGAGAAAATAACTGCATTCAGCCAGTTTTAACCTTAAAGCATTTGTGACAAAGAAATTGGGCTCGGGTCAAAATGAATGACCCGCCGTAATAAAATGCCTATTCAGAGGGAATTGAAATCCAGCGATGTTTTTTGTCTCTGTTAAGGTCCGAGCACAAGCAAGTCGTGTTTGATTGCTTCAAAACCCCCTTGAGCGCCACCTGAAAGGATCTAAAGATCTCGCTCTAAAAGTCATAAAGCGAAGAGAAACATGGAGGACGCCTTTAGACAGATTATGTTTATGCTCGCGCAGGTACAGTAGACTGCAGCTCCAACAAAGCTGCAGGGCCTCTGATGACTTTTGATGAGTTTAATGTTGGACTATTACACACTGTGCAGCATTTTTTCCCCTTTTTTTTAATGCTGCTGCAGACCCTCCTCTAAATGGGACCAGGTTCAGCACGGCGAGCATCTGGCCTCCTTTCTTCTCCTCTCCACTGCCTTAATTACACAACACAATGGCGATGAGATCTGCCTGTAATCTCGCAGCATAATAAGTCTCCCCCCTCCTCCTATACCCTGCCTGCCACTAATTCAATATAAATGTAAATTACCTAGAGAAAAGAATAACCAAATCTCATTTTATTTACATGACTAATCACAATAAAGTCAGGCAGATGAAATATGAATGAAATATATGGTTGGGGTGTGAAAGGAAAGAAGGTCTGTATAGCCTTGGGGACTCTTTGAAGCTCTCGTTTTATCTCATCTTTCTTGTTTCTTGTTGGTTACATCAATATACCTTTTGGACTGAACTTGGTGTAATAGATGTGTGTATCTATTTTTTTTCTCTGCCTGATTGTATTCACACTGCCAAGAGCATCAGAAGGTAATATGTTTTCCTTTCAGCTCACTTCACATCTCATGTCAGAAGGCTGAAATTCTCAGAGGCTACATGGGGGGGAAAAGAGATTTAATGTTGATTTAAACACCTCGGGCAAACCATCCAGACAGCGAGAAGCTTAGGTGTGATTCATTGCCACTCTGCTCTGCTCACACCCACAGACGTCTCAGCTGAAGACCCCTTGGAGGAGGAGTTTCGTCGCCGCAGACAGAACACGCTTCCTGGCCTGGGTGTGCACCAGCGTTACCTGAGGAACTCTGCCCAAAACCCGCCAGAGGAAGAGGGGGAACACGGTGTACAGAGCCTGGGACTAACGAGAGGTCCGCCCACCCGCCCGTGCAGGGCTGATTAATTACCAGCACACAGAGCCCCCCCCTTTAAAGAGCAGAGTCTTAATAAGCGCAGCTAATTGTCTGCTTTTGTGTCTGATGGCCACACAAAGGAGGATGACGAAGAGTGGCGTGTTTGATTGACAGATGTAAACACCGAGGACAGAGATGTTCATTAGGCAGCTCTGTTCTACCTCGCCGTAACGACCAGGGGTCAGAGTCCACCCTCTGTTTTCCTTCACGGGGTCAGGAAGTCATGCACAAAAGCTGAGCAATTATCTGCAACACGCAGCCGCTGAATGCTTTATAATAGCAGCTTCGTTAGTTAAGGAGGGGACCTTTAATTTCACTGTACATAGTTCCTGCTGCGACACAAACAAAGGCCTTAATTCTCTTCCTGAGATAATGACACAGACTACTTAAATATGGGTCCTTAGAGAGAGGAGTGTTTTTAAGTGCTGCTGCATACTAAAACTGAGGGTTTTAAATGTGAGTAAAAAAACCCTTCATAGTGCTACAAGCAGTCTCTAATATATTTACTAATAGGTAATCAATCCTTTACAAAGACAGCTTGTAGTTGCCAAGGTAAATTTATGCTGGGGTGCATCTTGGCAAGAACTAATTGTTGTAAACAACTTTTATTTGAATGAAAACCCAAAGCGATTTAAAACTAGAGATCAAATGCAGATAGTTGCATCTAAGATTGCCCTTAATTTCCATTTATGCACTATATGGACTAAAGTATCGGGCCACATGCACACTACACCTTCAGGAGCTGCTCAGCCATGGAAACCTATGTCATGAAGCTCCCCGTGCACAGTTTTGTGCTGATGTTAATGCCAGAGGAGGTTTGGAGCTCTGCAGTTAGTGAGTCCGCAGAGACATTTACGCACTACCTGCCTCAGCGCTCAGCGGCCCAGCACTCATCTGTAAGTGTATGTGGTCTGCCACGTTGTGGCTGAGTTGCAGTGGTGCCTAAACGCTTCCACTTTGCAATAATACCACTTACAGCTGACGGTGGGATTCGTAAGACATTTCACAAACGGACTTGTTGCAGCAGTGGCATCCTATGACAATAACCACACTCGAATTCAGTGAGCTCTTTAGAAACACCCATTCTTTCACAAATGTTTGTAAAGGCGGACTGCATGGCTAGTTGTCTGATTTATTTATTTATTTTACCTTTGTGGCAATGGGACTGAAAACACCTGCATTCACAGCCACTCCGGACACTCTCTCTGCTCCCTGCTCCCATCAGGCCGGTGTTACCGCTGCCTGAGGACTAAGACTGAAAGGCTGAAGAAGAGTTTTTATCCATAAGCCGTCCGTCTGCTCAGCGCTGAGCCCTGAACACGGCTGTTCTGCACGTTTGACTTGCACTACGCCATGCCGGGCACTTACTGACACAGCTGCAATAACAAACCCTCGTGTAAATACCAATAACTAGAATTTTATATTTCTACTCTAAGATATTTAGATATTTTTATCTTTTACTATCGGCTGCAGGTACAAAATACATTTCACTGTGCATTGTACTGTGTTTAACTGTGCATGTGACAAATAAACCTCATCACATCTTCAAAGATTAAGAGGTGTGACCCAATCCTTCTTGTCCACATAGTGAACATGAAGGAAACAAAACCGGACTTCAACTGTTGAACCCAAATATCTAATCAGCCAATGACATGGTAGCAACTCACTGCTGCAAATGATATGCAGAGCTGTAGTTTGTGGACAGAGCAAGTGGTTTATTAGCATTAATAAAACCATTATTACAGCTCGTAAAATCTAAATAAGCTAAAAAAAAAAGTGATACAGAAAAGTTGTAAAATGAATATAACAATTAATGTTCTGTCTTTTTGTTTTCCTTTTAAGGACACACAGACAACAAAAGGAAGAAACTGTGGCTAAAGGAGGCAGACTCCAAAAAGAAAAGAGCCCCTCGACACTTCCCTTGGTTTAGTGGATTTGGTGCCTTCTTTTAGATGCTTACACACTTACATATTGGTCTGCAGACGTGCCATCAATCAGTCATATGTGGCATTAGCTCATCTTTGCTATGTATCCGAGGCCCAGCAGCCCCGCTATTGCACCACATCTCCTTCTGCATAACTCCCGCCTGGTTTCACCGGCCCGACGATAGACACCTCACGTCAATGTATTTTTTTTTTTTTCCTGTTCAAGATACATTTTAGTAGCTATTGCTGTATTTATTGTGTGGATGTACAGAGAGCATTCAGAACTTAAATTACTCTCTTGAACTTTTCCACTTTTTGCAGCATGTTTTGGGAGAGTGATTTTGTGTTTGAAAGGGTTCAAGTGTAAGTAGAATTACAGCATCAGCCTTGTTTATAAGAAGCATGAAAATTACTGCACTAATACTGCGCAGCGTGTGAGAATAAGTGAAGGTCAAACTATTCAGCCGATCCTTCTTTCAGCAGAGACAAGGCGAGAGGGGTGGCTAGAGAATAAAAAGAGAATGAAAGAAGAGTGAGCTTTATTACAGAGGGGCTGACGTTTCTTGCTCACTCCCACATGAAGACTCAATAACTTCATCCACTCTTTACCTCTGCTTCCACGTCGAAGCCAAAAGTCATTATTAACCCCTCTTTTTTTTTTTTTTTTGTAGGACTGTTTGTATTTAGTGGATTCAACATGTTGCCTTCTGTGGGTGTTTTTGTAAAAGATTTGTCCTTGACAGATTGTTCTCACGATAACTGCGAGTGGAAAATGTCTGAGAAATGTTCATTTTTTTATGGACTCTTAACATTAAATGCTTAAAGAAAAACAAGCCCTTGAAGATTGTCAACTTTTATCCTACCGTATTATAACTAGCATCAGATTATCACTGCTAGCTGCCAGTACTGATCTGATCAGTTTATTGAGAAAAGGCTTACATGTCACATATGTGCAAATTTCAGCCCTTTAAAATATAATTAGGAATTAAAATTAGGAAGCGTACACCTAAGATGATGAGTTAGAGTAATTTGCTTATTTTAAATGTGCAATATAACTAACATAAACCCAGCCACAGGGAACCACAGGCCGGTGTACTCCAAGCGCCGGTCCCAAGCCTGGATAAATGGGGAGGACTCTGCCTCAGGAAGGGAATTTGGCATAAAATCTGTGCCAAGTGAAGCATGTGGCTCATCAATAAGATTTTTAAACCGGATTGATCAAGGCCCGGGCTAACAACAACTAGCGCCAGAGCAAACTGTGCTACTGTCGGGAGAAGACAAAGGAGAACGCAAGGGTTAGGGTGAGATAGAGGCAGATGATCCGCTGTGGTGACCCCTAAAGGCCAGTACAACTAATATGAATATGTTCTTGAAAACTAATACATATGATAATACAGTGGTCCTAAAGAAAACACAAAGGAAGCAGAAAAAAACCCAGAATCTTACAAAACACAAACCAAAACGTGTTTAAAAGAAGCGGAGGATTCATTGGTGCTGTAAAGGAGAATTCGATGGCGGGAATGTGTGTTTTAATTGCATGAAACTGTAGATACACGGTTGCTGTTAGCTGTTCCCGTCACATTATCGTTTCCCCAAAAACACTTCTGTTGTGTTTTGTGAGATTTTGCAGTATTTTTCCGTTTGCTGGTGTTTTCTTAAGTTGCGGTGTGTTTGACCTCTCGGGGCCACCATAAAAAAACCCTATTTTAAATTTCTTCACAGCAAGAAGGTCCTGGGTTCACATCCACCAACCAGCTGGGCTCTCTGGCTACTTCCCACAGTCCAAAGCCACACATTGGTTAACTGGTGACTCTAAACTGGCTCTAGGTGTGAAACTGAGCGTGAATGGTTGTCTGTCTCTCTGTGTTAACCCTGCGATACATTGGGCAATCTGTCCAGGATGTACCCTGCCTCTCACCATATGACAGCTGGGGCTCCAGCTCAACCCTGATCCTGAAGAAGAAGTGGAAGAAGGTGGATGGACATTTTCTATAAGAAAGTTAAGTGTACTTGTACATTAAATGTTGGGAGGCATATATCTAATTTTTTGTAGCATTTACAGGTCCCAATACTGCACAGCTACAACAGGACTGCTTTAAATGAAACCTTATACTCCATACTTTTATTCTTAGACTCTATGAGAGTAGCTTATATTTATCTTATATTGGGCTTCAGGCAGTCCCATCAGTTGATCCACTGCTGCTTCTCCTACTACTTCACAGACCTTTCCCCCCCCCCGCCAAAGCGGCCATTTTGATATGAAGCAGGTAAGCACAGGTGTTACTAATCACATGCAATAAGGCCCTGTACCTAAATAAAGCAGAAGCTTGGGTGCTGTCATTAGCAGCAGCTGTGTTTACCTGCCATTTAATGTCAAAATGTCTGGTGCAAAAAAAGGAAAAAAAAAAAAAAAGTCTATTAATGATCCAAACAGCCCCACGAGTCTTTGTGCTCACCGGTGCAGAACTGATCCTTACTCAGAAAAATCAAACACACATTATTAAACGACACAAGTAGGTGGGCAAAAAGTACAAATAAGTCAGTACAAGCAAGTAAACTGAAAATACCGATATACATGAAAACACTCATTTAGTTTGAGTAAGTGCATTGTGTTTGCAGGTTAATGAGTGGAAATGACTCTGAACACCCACAACAGTCAATATGTATACGCGCTTTTTAGATTGTGAAAAAAGAAGAGCGAGCACTTTTAAAATAAAGTGCAGTTCAGACGCTCCGTTTATTTGATTCTTTAATGAGTGACTTTGTTCGTTTTAATCCCGGTCTGTCACTCACAGTCTTATTAGCATAAAACAATACTGACTACAAAAGCATGATGGAAAACATTTTAAAGCTTTCTGTGGGAAGATTTTTTTTTTTTAAACCCATGTAGGCTAAATATTTTAACTTCATCATAAATAATTAAATACATTAATGTCAAGCTGCAGGCATTGACATATTATCACCCATAATGAGCCTGGTTAAGTTGAGCGTGTGCATCTTGGGCTACTTGGCAAATTTAAGTGAGATATTCACCCTCTTTCTATCTCTATTGTGTCCGCAAAGTCCTCGGGGATATATTTGGCTGTTTAGCAGGTAATTGCTTCACTGTGTGCACCACCTAGTTGTTGTCTGGTGCCGGGCCGGTAGCTTTCAGTGTGTTTGCGACAGCGAGACTGAACCAAAACTGAGACCGTGATCCGAAACATACTAAAAAGCTCAGGAGACCTGAGAGGAAATGCTGCGCTGAATGATAATTTTCTGGGGTTTTGTCACTAAGATTGACCCTTTCACATTACATATACTCGTTTTATCCTTAATTAATATGAACATTTGAGACACTTATCATCAGCATATACTGTGTGTACTTCTTTTTTACATTTCCAAGTCATTTAAGCCGCAGTGTTTCTTTCCTATGCTATGAGCAGAGACAAAACACCCTGGATTTTCCTGTCCCATGAGCAGAGCCCCGAAAAGAGCAGTATTCTCAGATTATTTTGAATGAGCCTGCAGTGTTTTGTATTATTCATGTGGCAGAACGCATGCACATGACCCAGCAACTCATTTGGCCCTTGTTCCCATGCAGCCAGCAGTCTCCAAGGGTTTAATTAAACAGTGTCGAAGCAGTGGCCCATCTCCCTCCATTGCCTTAAATTTCACAGCTCTCCTCCTCCTCTCCTCCTAAAGTCATCACAAAAAAACGGTGAAATCCTCCTATTGACTTCTACTCTGAGGACAGCTACCTCCCGAGGAGCAAAGGCAGAGTGACAGCTCACCATCAAGCTTTCTGTCAGTCACTCCTTTTAAAGGAAAAAGCACCCGTATGAAGTGGAGCACCTATCGACACCCATCACCGGGAGACAAATGATGTTCAAATGTAAGTATCAACACTCAATAGAGCAGAAGGAGGGAGTCTGACTGCGACACATGTCGAAAGATAGCGAGACAGAAGCTATAAATAAGATATACAACAAAACTATAGCACGACAGAGTAAAAGCAATCAAAGTTATAGACTGCATAGCACTCAACAGGGTGGAGGGAAGTTTGGAGAAGAGGAAGGCTCTGCATTTGTTTCTTTTTTATGCAGAAAGGGTAGTCCAAATTTTGAGGGAGAGAGAGGGGGAATATTTGGATGTTATGTCCACATATGACATATTGCCTGTCTCTAACAGAACAGTAAAAAATAAAGGAAAATGTGATGAAAAAAAATATGTAAATGTGGCACATTAAAGAGCCGTGAGAGCTCTTGGTTTCAAATAAATATATATATAAATGATAATAATAATAATACAGTTGGAAAGTCATACTTCTGTCATGTGATTTGGTAACTTATTATTCCTCTACACTCTGCACCATTTTGAATACTTAACACCGTGAGATCTAAGTCCTCGGTGCCCCAAACCTAAAGCTATGTTTTGGAGAAAAGCAATTTTCTTTTGGTGTCCCCTGAATGCCAATTTTGGAGAGCAGTATAAAAAAAAAATCTGAAAATACACATTCAAACATTATAAGGTTAGGGTTAAGGTCATCACTGACTTAGACCTCAAGAGCTTAATTTGTTGATGTAGATTCGGTAAACAACAACAATTGTTGTGTTAGAGAAAGAAACCACTTTATTAGGCACACCTTGCCAGTAGGACCCCCTTTACCTTCGGAACTGCCTTAATTCTTCACGGATTCAGCAAGGTGATGGAAACATTCCTCGGAAAATCTGCTCTATATTGACATGATAGCATCACAGCTTCTGCATCATAGACGCTGCACATCCATGATGTGAATCTCCTGTTCCACCACATCCCAAAGGTGCTCTGCTGGATTGAGATCTGGGGACTGTGGCGGCTGTTTGAGTGCAGTGAACTCATTGTCATGTTCAAGGAACCAGTTTGAGATGATTTGAGCTTTGTGATATGGTGCGTTATCCTGCCGGAAGTAGCCATCAGACGATGGGTACAGTGTGGTCGTAAAGGGATGGACATGGTCAGCAACAATGCTCAGGTAGGCTGTGATGTTTAAACAGTGTTCACTTGGCACTATGGGGGCCAAAGTGTGCCAAGAAAATATCCCGCACACCATTGCACGACCATGATTCAAGATCTATGCTTTTATGTTGTTTACGACCTTACTGTCTGAATGTCACAGCAAAAATCGAACTAGGCAACAATTTTCCAATCTTCAGTTGTCCAGTTTTATTTAATTGTCTCAAACGCACCAGGTTACTGGTTACTTGGTGGACTCAAGGCAGGACAGGCCTGTATCAGAGAAAGAAGATAACAATATTCACTGTTAATGATTTCAAACAAATACATGCTCATATTCATGAATATGTTCATATGTCAGTCGAGAGCTGCAAGGTGCTGCAGTTTATGAAGGAAAAGGGTTAGTTAGTTAAACAGACGTGCAGCTTCATTACAATCCAGATTCATTAACATAATGCAACCTTTAACTGATTAATTGAGGCTCTTTTCTTTTCCTTTTAGGACGGCGAAGTCTGAACTGAGGTGGTCTGCAGGCCAGTTCCAGCTCTCACGACTTATTTTGCCCATCCGTTTTGCAGAACAACTTTCACAGAGGTGGGTGCTGTGCCAGTGTCAGGACCCAAGGTTTCAAACCAGAACATTGCTTTTCATTTCAAATGCCAGAACAAAAATGTACCCAATAAGGACAGTGGGTTATGTGGAGCAAATGTTTTGATTAAAACTCAAACTTTGTCATAACCTGCATCGTCCATATTTTTTTTTTTTTTAAAAAAAAGAAAAACACAGAGGAGTGTGTTGTTCAGTCGGTTAGTGTTGATGGCTCTTTATTGTTTTTATAGACTGCAGTCATTCAAACAGGAGGTCATGTCTGCAGCAAACGCACAGTGCGGTTGAAATTAATAGATGCAATTGGGTTTATAACAGCTCTTGATTGGATTAAATCAACATGAAACTGAATTAACCCTGATACACAGATGTTTTTTTAAATTTATTTATTTCTAATACTGGCAGCACCTAATTGGTTTGGTGCAGAAATTGCAAATAAATCCTTGCGCATCAAACAAGCTTTGAACAGTCGTCGCTACAGAGAGAATTTGTTACTCATCTGCTCATCAGAGAGCTTTTGTTGCCCCTCAAGGACTTTCAGTGAATAATGAAAAAACAAAACAAAACAACCTTTGGTACAAAGATGCATGATGTAGAAAGATTTTTTAAAACAATTTTCAGAATCTTGCCTGAACAACCAAAAAGCACCCCACCTGAGCGCAGCTGTCAGATGGAGATTTAGGTGGAGCTAAAACAGAATGCTTTTTTCTAGGAGTGCATTCAGCACATTATAATGAGCGTCCTTTTACTAAAGTGGCAAAGAGAGCAGATTCACACCTCCACTCACAATAATGGCTTTCCACACAATTTGTATAGCATGGCACTTTTTTTTCTAAGTGTTAAATGAATAACTGTATCACCTAATTTCACATAAATCTGAAGACATTTGGATTTTTAATTTTTTTAAGTGCATTTGGCAAGCAGCTTGTTTATTGAGACTCAGCCAACTCCAACATAATACATCTCTAAATTCTTCAGTGATTGATTCTTTGTGTCTTGTTTGTGTACATTTGCTTGTGCTGATTATTGTTGCATTAGTGGTCTTAATGCTGTTTGTCTTGGGGATGGAGAAGGGATTTATGTGAGTCCAAACAAAAGCCTCAAGGTTTTGTGTTTGTGTACTACTTGGACCGTAAGCACTGCAAATCCAGCACAGGTAAGGCCATTTTTATAACTGCAGTGTAGCAAACAACAGCCTACAGGAACTCTGACTGTGGCAGTAAAGTACAGTTGTCATCTGACTCAGGTGGCTTCTTTCTCGACAGCGACAGAAATCTCTCTGGACATTCTTACTGTCACTTTATCCCAGGATAATGGAGCTCAGCGTGGAACAGGAGGTGCAGTATGTACTGTTGGAGGGTCAGAGCTTGGAAGAGGCACCGAAAAATGGAGTTTAGATGCACTTGAGTCGCAGTATCAGTTTAAACGAGCTGGTGTTCAGATTGAAAGGGTTACCCAGGTATGGTATGTATGGTATTGTATGGTATGTCTGGTATGGTATGGTATGTATGGTATTGTATGTATGGTATGTATGTTATTATATGTATATATATATAAACATATATATAAATATACATTTGAATTTTTATACAATAAAACTATCTTACAAAATATTTATAAAATATAAATATAAACATAAAATAAAGATATAAATATAAACATAAGTATATATTTTTTAATAAAATGTAAAAGTATTTATAAAATATAAAATGTAAATATAAATAAAGATATATAAAATATATATAGCTATAAATATAAGAATATATATTTATATTTTTATAATTTTTTTATAAAATATGAAAATAAAAATACCTCATGAAAAATGTTTAAAAATCAATAAAAAATATATAAATATATATTAAAATTATATATATAAAATTATATATATTAAAAGATATAAAATATTTACAAAATATAGGTATATAAATATAAATATAAATTTATATAATTTTTTAAATTAATAAAATATTTATAAAAAAATATATGTATGTATGTATGGTATGTATGGCATGGTATGTATGGTATTGTATGTATGGTATGTATGTTAACATATGTACATATGTATACAATAATTTTTAATACAATAAAACTATCTTACAAAATATTTATAAGATATAAAATGTAAATATAAATAAAGATATATAAAATATATATAACTATAAATATAAGAATATATATTTATATATTTTATTTTAAAAAAAGTATACATTTTTTATAAAATATGAAAATAAAAATATTTTATAAAAATGTTTAAAAATTTATAAAAAATATATAAATCTAAAATTGTTTATATATATATATATATAAATATTTATATATTATAAAATATATACATAAATAAATATATATTAAAATTTGTATAAATATAAATATCTTATAAAAGATATAGAAAATATTTATAAAAAATGTATACATATATAAATATATATTAAATTTTTTATAAAATATAAATATTTTATAAAATATATAAAATATTTACAAAATATCAATATATAAATTTAAATTCATATTTTTTTAAAAATATATATCTTATAAATATATAAAATATTTTTTAAAATATAAATATATAAATATATATAAATATACATTTGAATTTTTATAAAATAAAACTATCTTACAAAATATTTATAAAATATAAAAAGAAACATAAAAATAAAGATATAAATATAAACAGAAGTATATTATATATATTTTATAAATCTGGAGAAATAGGGTTCGATTCCACCTTGGCCCTGGCCTTCCTCTCTCTCTGTCTGTATACAGGTTGCATGTTCTCCCCATGTCTGCTTGGGGTTTCTCCTGTGCTAGCCCTGCAACAGGCTGGCGACCTATACGTATAAGAATTTATATTTAATTAAAAAGATTAATATTTTATAAAATAAATAAAATATTTATAAAAAAATATATGTACGTATGTATGGTATGTATGGTATGTATGGTATTGTAAGGTAGGTATAGTTTGGTAAGATATGTATGCATATATAGTATGTATGGTATGGTATGCATGATATTCTATATATGGTATTGTATGGTAGTTAAATATGTATGGTATGTATGGTATTGTGTGTATGGTATGTATGTTATTGTATGTATATATAAACATATATATAAATATACATTTGAATTTTTATACAAAAAACTATCTTACAAAATATTTATAAAATATAAATATAAACATAAGTATTTTTTTAATAAAATGTAAAAATATTTATAAAATATAAAATGTGAATATAAATAAAGATATATATATCCATAACTATAAATATTAGAATATATATTTATATTTTATAAAAAACCTTATAAAATTTAAATAAAATATGAAAATAAAAATAATTTATAAAAAATAAAAAACATATATAAATCTAAAATTTTATTTATATATGTAAAGATAAGTATATATATTTATATTTTTATAAAATAAAAATATATTTTAAATATAAAAAATATTTTAAAAATAAAAATATATAAACATATATATAAATTAACATTTGAATTTTTATAAAATAAAACTATCTTACAAAATATTTATAAAATATAAAAAGAAACACAAAAAAATATAACTATAAACAGAAGTATATTATATATATATTTTATAAAAAATAGCAAGGTTTAGGCATTATGGTGGTGTAGTGGTTAGCACTGCTCCCTCACAGAATGCTGTCTGGGTTCGATTCTACCTTGGCCCAGGCCCCCCCCCCCCCTCTCTCTCTCTATATATATATTTACATATATATAAAAGAGAGAGAGCCCTATACATACTTATGTTTATATTCATCTTTATTTTTTTACCTACCATACAATACCATGCCATACATACCATACATACATATATTTTTTTATAAATATTTTATTTATTTTATAAAATATTAATATTTTTAATTAAATATAAATTCTAATAGGTACAGGTCACCAGCCTAGTACAGGAGAAACCCCAAGCAGACATGGGGGGGAGCATGTTAACTGCACATAGACAGAGGGAAGCCTGGGCCAAGGTGGAATTGAACCCAGACTTTCCAGATAGTAGTCTAACTGTGAGGCAGTAGTGCTAACCACCACACCACCGTGCTGCCTAAATAGTTTTATTTTTATCAAATAAATATATAATATACTTCTGTTTATATTTATATGTTTATTTGTATGTTTCTTTTTATATTTTATGAATATTTTGTGAGAGTTTTATTATATAAAAATTCAAATGTATATTTATATATGTTTATAGATATTTTAAAAATATTTTATATATTTAAAAGATATTTTTATTTTATAAAAACAAAAATTTATATTTATATTTATAGACCTATATTTTGTAAATATTTTTATGTTTTATAAAATATTAATATGTTACAAAAGGTTTAATATATATTTATATATGTATATATTTTATTTAAAAATTAATATATATTTATATATTTTATAAATATATATATAATTTTTATTTTTTATATAAATATTTTATTTATTTTATGAAATATTTATATTTTTAAATTTTATAAATATTTTGTAAGATAGTTTTATTTTATAAAAATGTATG
>JAVDPK010002416.1:295362-309693 GCA_034780415.1 Cichlasoma orientale
TGTACAATTCTAATAAGCTTGAAAGTCAATATTTGGTCGGACCACCTTTATTTTGCAGCACAGCCTGAACTCTCTTACGCAGCTTTCTTTGGATGTTGGCTGCCTTTTGTTCCGCTCGCTATCAAGATGATCCCACACTGCTCTGGGGAGGGCAATCCATTACTGATAGTGTTCCATTGTGTTCTATTGGGATCACTGTCATGTTGAAAAATGAAGCAGTTGCCAATCAGATGCTTTCCAGATGGTATTACATGGTTGATCAAAATCTGATGGCGTTTTTCTGTGTTCATAATTTCATCAATTTCAATTTCAACCACTGACTGAAATGCAGCCCCAAACCATGGCAGAGCCTCCACCGTGTTTTACAGATGGCTGTGGACACTCACTCTTGTGCCCCTTTCCTGACCTCCTCTGTACATATTTACTATGATTTGATTTGCCACTGATTTTCATTCCAGTTCTTGTGCAATTTTGCATACCTCAGCACTTTCAGATAGTGTTCATCTGCTGTAGATGTTGTTACAAAAATAGTATTTTATAGTATAGTATCTTTGGCGCTGTTTATAGATTTAACTAAAGAAATGGCAACATATGCGTTTTTGTGACAGGCTGCTAGTTAAGCGCCTAATTTATTTTAATATATTCAATTTATTGGTTCCTATCTAAATTATCTGTTATGTGTAGACACAATCCTCTGAAAATGGTCAGGTACAAGGACTGGACTGAAAATGAATGAAAAAGCAGCCGATGTCCAAAGAAAAACTTTGAAAGACCTTCAGAAAGCCTGGAGAACTATTGCTCAGGACCACTTTAAGAGTGACAAGAAAGTCTGACTGCTAAAGAAATCAGGGGTGGCTCAAGACTTTTGCTCAGCATTGTACTGTCACTCATTGCAGAAATTCCTGAAAAATGTCAGAAAATGTTTCTAAAACACCATCCTAATATGTAATACTTCACTTTATCAAAAGCATACAAAGGATGCAATATTACTTTTCCACATATATGTCTTATAAACACACCCCGGTCTCACCAGCTGCATGAGGAAATGCATCATCATGCTTTCCACATGCCCTTCCCTTTTCATTGGCTAAATTTTGATCAGGCATCAAAGTTCCTGATTGGCTGCTGCTGCAGTGGAGAGTTGTTGCTGTTGCTAGGATCCTGTTGCTAGGACAGTTGCCATCTCAGAGGCTCAGCAGGAAACATGTAATGAATCATGGATGGTTGATTTTTCTCTAAGCACCCTAATCTGTGATGCAGATGAGCCCAAAGCTTGCCTCCCCCGACTCCACCCTCCTCCACCCCTCAAATGCGTACCCACCCACCCTCACTCCCCCACCTCTGGTTGGGTTCATTAAAAAAAAAAAATTCAAGTTTGGGTTTCAAGGGCTGACATTTGAGGTTGCTATAGTGGGGCTGTGGAATACTGATGTCAATTCTCATGCAAAAACGAGAGGTCAAATGTCATTATCAGTTTATTTGTTGAAGGAAAGCCAGAAGGGAGACCAGCGATGACCCTGCCTGACCCCTGAGATTATTCTTGAAGCTGTGACTTGCGAAGTTTGGACAGGCTCCTGAAAAGCGGAGACAGGTGCTGGCGTGTTAACCACAACACGCAGCGTGCGACTTGGGCGCTGTTTCGATATATCACATTTTTTTAATTGCAGTCAGAAAAACACGAGAAATGCAGCTAAACTGTGCAGCCGAAGACTCTAAAGAAAACTGTGATTTAATTTTCCGCTGCTCACATTTTTCACACAGCTGCTATTATTCTACACTCTACGGTATGTTTTGCTTTTGAAACTCGTGAAAAAAGCCTCGTTAAGATTTACCAAAAGGTCATCCATCGTGGTGCAAATGCGCCGCTGTGACTTAACAATCGCTGTGGGCATTTTTAATATCATGCTATTAGACTGTGTAGAGGGTATACAGGCCTGTGTTTAGCAGAGAACACGGGGAGGGCATTTCAACCCCCAACTGAACCGTAGCTTACATGACTTATTTATTCCTGTCCTGTAAAAAGAGTGCAGCTGTTTCATATAAAGTGGCAAACAGTTAAACTATTCATACGAAACACTTCTCGTATAGACGATGAGTGTTATCCACAGAGGGTAAGACAGTGTAAAAAGTGGTAATTACCGACAACAGATGACAGACAATATGGGCCTGCTGCTTTAATGGTACACAGCAGAAATGCTGAAATGAGCAGCTACAGTGACTCTGCTGTATGTAAACATCTTGTGTTGTTCACCACTGTGGATTTTCCTTCTACTGGAGCAATATTTTCTTTGATGTAATTATATGTTATATTTCAGGCTCTGCTCCTCATCCTGCTGCTTCGCCACTAAACTTAAGTCCTTTGGGTACTTTTTTTCACATTTGACTGCTATTTGTAGGCTTCATTTTGCCTTTTTTCTTCCCGTTTTTATATTCTTTTTCAACAGACACGTTTAGTCTCTATGGAGCCTCCTTGTCAAATGACACTTTAAAATACAAAACAATATCGCTACCTCTATGTTTTCCATCCTTGGCCCTTTAATTAACCCCTTCCCTTCATGCAAAAGTGTTTCCCTTAACAATTTTGCTCCCAAGACTCAGTTTTCCTGCCCTCTGGCCTCATCTTTCCTCACGTCATGTCACTGAAGGGATCCTTTAGAATCTAGTTGTATACGCGATGCTAATACCTTCTGACACATTTGTTCACCGTCTCTTTATCATTAATAATTATGCAAAAGAGATGCGTTCTCAGCCGAGCAAACGAAAGCAATCTTAGTATGCAAATGGTTAAGGTCCCTGCGGAGTGTGGCGATTAGATGTGTGTTGATAAACTCACTTATGATGAGTGACAGTGAGCAGAATTGAAGTCATGCTGGTCATCACCACCGCAGACACCGATGATAATAATAATAATAAAAAAAAGCCAACCAGCCAAATGCCAGGGTATCCCCAGATGCATGATGAGACAGGGATTAAACTGTGTAAAATGCCATTGTGGCTGCTGTACATTCATTAATAACCACAGAGAAGGAAGCAAGGAGGGTAATAAAAGAAGATTTGCTTCCTTATTGTTTTTGCTTTTTGTACTGAGGCAGATGTTCACAGTGACTGTTCACCTTCACCTCAGAACCTTTCACCAAATCTCTTTAAATGCCACAACTGGACCATGAATCCGGTAAACCACTCATCTGCCCCTACTACACCTGGACTGGGTTGCACGAGCAATCGATGAATCTTTCAATAAATGTGTTTGATTTTGGTAACAAATAAAGTCAACACAAAAATGCCAAAAATGGCAGTTCCTCATATGACCACTTGACTGGCTCCAAAAGTGAATAATTCGCCACAGACTCCCATCTTAAAATGTCTATAGCGGATATAAATATATTTGCAACCCCTACCCCCCTCTGTCCAAAACAGCTGTACAGGGTTGGTTTATTGATTATTATTATCTTTTTTTTTTTTTTACCTCTCATCCCAGAGGCTTCTTCAGTTCTAAAAACTGATAGTCCCTGGCTATGCTGGATAATCCAATTCTGGGCATGTGTGCAGGGACCCACACACAGCTGGGGGACCATCCCAGAGGCGAGTACAACTCCAACAGAATGCAATCATTTGCAAATCTCACAAACCCATATTTTATTTGCAATAGAACACAGAAAACGTCAAATGTTTGATCGCAAAAAAATTGGACCATTTTAAGAATAATATTAGCTCAGGTCAGTATCATCATTGGGTATAAAAAGAACCTCTCAGAGAGACAGAGTTTCTCAGAAGTAAAGCTACAAATTGTGGAACAATTTCAGAATAGACTTTGAACATCTCGTCATCTACAGTACATATCATCAAAAGATTCTGAGAATCTGGAGAAATCTCTGTGCGCAAGAGATAAGGCAGAAAATTAATATTGGATTTGGTTCCTCTAACGGCACTGCATTAAAAACAGACATGATTCTGTCGTGGAAATCACTGCATGGGCTCAGGAACACTTCCAGAAATCACTGTCTGTGGGCACAGTGCTCCATGCCATCCACAAATACAGATTAAAGCTCTTTCATGCAAAGAATGCATACGTGAACATGAACCATCTTCTCTGAGCCAAAGCTCATTTAAATGGACTGAAAAACTGCTCTGTGGTCAGAGAAATTGAACTCTGAAAAAGGGGAGGGACCTCCAGCTTGTTATCAGCACTCAGTTTAAAAGCCTGCATCTCTGATATTATGGGGGTGCATTACTGCCTGTGGAATTGGCAGCATGCACATTTGGAAAGGCATCATCAATGCTGAAAGGTACATACAGGTTTTAGAGCAACATATGCTCAACATATGTGCATCATCAAATAAAAAATATGACAAAGACCCAGGACTGTTGAGCAGCTGATCTGACAAGAAATGGGCAAGAGTCCTCTCCCAAAGTCCAACAATTGGTTAGATGTTTACAGACTATTGTTAAAAGAAGAAGGGATGCTACACAGTGGTAAAAATGGCCCAGTCTCAACCTTTTGAGATGTGTTGCTGCCATCAAATTCAAAATGAACTCATATTTACATTTTGCCAAGTGTCTCAACTTTGATGAAATTAGGGTTGTTTAAAAAAATCTCTTAAACTTTAGAGCTCCTGTATGTCTAATTATTGAAGAAAAAAAAGTCTAATCATCAAAACTAGTTGGCTAGGGCCAACCAAACATTTTTTAGACAGGGGTCTGTAACTTGATAATCCAGGCACGGTCCCAGGTATTTAACCCCTAGTGGCGTTAAACTCCTTTACTGCAGGAGTAAAGAAGGCCATCTATGTCCACTGTGAATGGCCATCATATAGTCTCCACTCTTCATCGGTTTTTAGAACTGATCATGAAGCCTCTCAGATGACCGGTGAAAAGTCTTCACATACCAAAAAAAAAAGAAGTCCAGTTACCTCCAACTTGAGCAGTTAGGACTTTATTAAGCCTTAAAGTTATGCATTACTGGAGGCTATTTGCCTCAGCTAAATGCAGTCACTGAACTTGAACTCTCAAATGCATTTGTGGTGTTGGCACCTTCTGGAACATTTGCAACGCAATTATCTGACCAAAAAAAAAAAAAAAAATCACTTGCACTCCAGTTATTGCACTAACAGCACATCCGAGAGGTCTGTGGTCCATTTATGAATGGTACTTAGCATGTATGTGGATGCATCTTGCCAGCTGAGTTTACTAGAACTACCTAATAACATAGCACTACATCCCAAATATTGTAGCCACTGCAATTTCACACTAGTAAATTAATGAGTCATTGCCCAGGGTCAGCTGGGATAGGCTCCAGCCTCTCCATGACCCTGAATTGCATAAGCAGTAAAGAAAATGGATGGATGGCATTTAATAAGTCAGATTGCATCATTATAACTTAATACATCTCTGACACTGTTTAGGGGAGAAAAAATAAAACAAGTTTCTTTAAAGGTTTAGCCTGAAGCTCCACCTAATTGTGTGGTGTTAAGATGTAATAAAATCAGATCTGTTTTCATCTCAGCCATGCTTACTTTATATGCCTTGGAGTGCTGCCAAATATCACACTTGATCTGGTTTTTGTGACAACGTGGTAGGCGTCCACATTTTAAACCACAAGTTACTTGCATACGGGAGTATGCATTAACTATTTGTGCAAGATCTATTTTCTTAGGATCAGCATTTTGTGGACCGGCAAAAGTAGAAGAGGAGCGTCTCTAGCCGGCAGTGCCAAGTTAAAAAGCTTGTTTGTTTCTTATGAAGATCAAAGGTATTGAGGCCTTGGACAGACATGAGAGGAACAGCCTCTGCAATCTGCTCTCCATTCACTCCCAACAACACCAGCAAAGAAAAACAAGGCTTTTCTCTTTGGAAAATCCTGGAAAGCATCCCAGACAGTTTTTTAAACAAGCAAACACTCTGGGATTTCCCAACCCCTCTCCACGGGGAAATGACATGTTTGTCAGCATGTTGTTTGCTATCATTCAAAAGTTGAATAATCTGCAGGTGTGGTTTTTGGAGTCAAGCTAAATTACCTCTCAGCCTTGCATCCGAAAAACCGAAATTTTAAAAATGCGCAACCTTAATATCCCCTTCTCCACCATAAGCAAAAAGACTGCCAGACTTTATAATGATTAAAAAAAAAAAAGCACACCTACTGGAATACTGTAACTAGCAACAGGTCAGTAACTCTTAACAAAAAAAGCTCAGAATAAAAAAAAACCCAAAACCTTTTCATCATCATCAAATTGTTAAGAATTTAGGGATTTCTTCATCTACAGGACTTTATTATTAAAGGATTCAAGAGAGTCAGGAGAAACATCTACACAAGAGACAAGGTTAAAAACCAGTGTTGAATGGCTGGGACCTTTGGCCTCTCAGCTGGAACTGCTGAACACCTCAGAGAGGTGGACTGGAACTGTCCTGTAGTTAAAAATTTAATTATCCAGGACCTTCCATCTTCTTATCAGTAGGGTTTGTACCTTTCACAATGGAACCAGTATTGGTACCGGTATTGGTATCCAACAGTACCTGTTTTTTTGGATCTTGTGTTGAAATAATACACTCAAAATATTCTCTTACAAAATAAATCCATACTTCTCAGTTTTCACCTACCTTGGTTGCTATTTGACAGCGTCTACGATGTTCACATCACTGTCACAGTGTTTGCGCAGTAAGACTGTTGTGGGTTATGGTTACATTCTAAGTTTTTGGACATACTATCTCACATAAAGTGTTTGTTGACAGTGCAGCCAGTGTAAAAAAAAAGTTTAAATGTCAACCAACACTGAAAAATAAAGCTTATTTTCTCTGACAACAACTGAATCAACTACCTAATCACCTGCAGACGACGGTGAGGAAGCTGCCAATGTCTCACTAAAAGTTTCATCATTATTATCCATGGGTTCAATTTCGTATACGCTGGTGACAGACGTGCTAAATTTAGCTGCCATTTATCATTTAGCCGATGTCACATGGTTGCACTTTCTTTGTTCCTTTAAGTCAGATGTGCTCTGGTACAGAATTAGTATGATCAGTACTCACTAGTACAGAAGTAATTTGATTGGTACACTAAAAAGTAGCGCATTCGGTACCCGAGCCTGATCATCAGTGCAAGGAACTGTTATTTCTGTGAAGGCACCATTGATGCTGAAGGATATACACACTTGTTTGCAATATTTGCTGCTATCCAAGAACTGTCTTTTTTTCAACAAATATCTTGCTTCAAGACATCGCCAAACTACATTCCTCACTAATTTCAGTAGCAAGGCTCTGTGGTAAAAGGGTCCAGGTACAAAAGTGGGCTTGCATTATCCAATGAGAATATTTAGGAGAGTATGAAATGAAAAATCCAACATAGGAGGCATCTGTTGAGCATCTTTTTCGTCTTTGCAGGTTGTTCCAGTGTTTTGGGAAATAGGGACACATAAAAATGTTGATCATGGCCATTTCTGTGTCTGTGCAAGTGAAAAAGTGAGCCTGCTTTATCAGGCTTGCTGCCCTTGTGTAATCCTTTTTCTATAATTATTTTCTGACTGAACATAATGTATGCACATCTAACATATAAATAATGTATAAAAGTGCCTACAAAAAAAAAGTATCTCTGTGTTGGGAAGAGTTATCCAAAGAGGCGCTGCTGGTAGGACTTGCATTTTCTTATAAAACCCCATGAAGTGTGTCAAAAGGACTGAGAGCCAACAGTGATTACAATAAACCACAGAGACATCATCAAAGAGTGGGCAGGAGCTGTAAGACTCACTGAGGTCCGTGGCTGAAAAGGCCCACTCGACGTTGTTGGCGGTGTAGAGGCCCCTCCGAGGGACCCGCTCTGTGTTTTAATCTGCTTGTTTCAGGACTGAATGATTCATCGGCTTTGAGATGGCTTCACTTCAAAACTCTCCGTTACAATATGTGTTTCCTCATTTCATGCCTGTGACTTTTCACTTTTGTGTCATTCCTGCATTTCGTCTTCCATCTTTTCTATTTGGTAGGCAGAAATTTAGTCTTTTGCCAGGGTGGGTATGCGAGTATTTTCTGGCGGCATCATGATTACACAGTCATTTGCCTACTTTACATACATTTATATCCCTGTGATATGCCAGCACTCTTTTACAACAGCCAGATATGCTGATTTTGACGGATCTCACTCCAAAGACTTATCCTAGCTTAAGCGGCAATTTAGAAATCCCTAAATTAAAAATCACTTTGAGTTAAACTGAGCATCCAAAGAGGCAATGCACAGTATCTAATTTTGACTTTTTCAGTACGCATTAATCCTCCCAAATGGGAGCTGACAGGATATCACAAGCTATTGTAGCACACCAGATACCTCAGGAAGCAATTACCATGAATACATTTTCTAATAAACTTGTACCCATCAGATGATAAGCAATTAAACATGCGTAATTATGGCTTCCATACAGTAATTTCTAAGCTGATTAGGTTTGTGTGCTTTACAACCTGAATGGAAGAATATTAATAGTGCTTTGGTTTGGTGTTGCTGGTTAGTGGTGGCAGCTCATCAGCAAATCATATGCAAATGAGGACTCAGGAAGTGCATGAAGCCTCATTCCCGGCTATTAGAACTGTCAGGGGAGGGAGGAACATGTCAACGGGCAACACACACATACATGAATATCCATTCACACTTTAAGAACCCCACGCACCCATTGTTGAAAGGCAGGAAATTATATATTCTCTATGCATGCTTCCCTATACTTTTTGTAGGCTAATATAATCCTTATTGTAGTTTCTAATTCCTCTAGTTTTACAGTTTTTTATGGGCTGATAAGCAGCCAGTGTATTGGCTGATACATCATCAGCAGTATGTGGATATCTCTTGTTTATTTTTGATATTTATTTTGGTAGAAAGTTCATAAACTGTGAGCAATGACTTTATTTATAAATCATTCACTAATGCTTTTTAGATCAGTTATAAAACTTTAAGAGACGTGAAAGATCTATAGATCATCATTTGATAGAATATTATAAATACTGCTGATTAATGACTCTATAGTGAGTGATTTCTTTTTCTTTTTTACAGTAGAAGAGACCCTGAGGGAACACACATTTCCGCATGATGCTCATATTAAACATGGCCAAATTTTTAAATAACATATACCAGTGTCTGTACATTTAATCCATGTGAGACAAAAGCTGAGGCTTCACACTGCTCTAAATGTTTGATTTCAGACTAATCTTGGCTCTGCATGATGTCAAAGCGAGCTTACATCCCTAAAACGGTCATCTTAGACACACAGCACAGAAGCTCCACCCACTTACTGTTCAAACCTCCTCTTTGCGAGGGGAAACCAATCAAAAGAGAGTTGACTTAAAGTGGACATGAGACACTACATGCCTTAAGCATGGATTCCCAAAAAATGTTACAGATTTAACAGTATTTAAACTGGATTTAGAAAAATAAGTAATTTCAGTTAAATTTTTTTGAAGTAAGCATAGCACCGTCTCATCCAAGTACAGAATATGACGTTACTGGGTCGGCTGGTTGCTGTCAATAGTCCTAAAGGTAAATGGACTGGCACTTATCGAGTGCCCTTCTGCTCAATTTGAGCACTCAAAGCTCTTTCTACTAGAAGTCTCATTCATCCAATCACACACACACACATGTTCATACACTTTTATCTATACCTACACACTTTTACCTAACAGTCACACACTGACACTCTGATGGATGCATACTTCGACTTCTTATGGGGGATCGACCACCGACTTTCCAGTTGGTAGATTACCCGCTCTGCCACCTGAGCCACAGCCACTCATCTTATATTGGTTTATGTTAGGCTTCAGTCAGACAGGCCTAGAGGCTGGTCCATGACACCTCTGGCAACCTGGGGCTGCTAGGGAAAATGTATATTCCCCATCCGGCTGGTGAGTGTTTGCTGGAGGTTGCTGGGTGAAATCTGTCACAAAGAGGGTCATATATACCGATATATCTGTGATAGACCAGTATCGGCTGAAAACATCAGCTGACTGATGTATTGGTTGGGCTTTAGTTTAATGTGATCTATGAAGCACGAGTATTTTTTTTCTGTTAACTATTAAAACAATCATATTAACTCCCAGTCGAAGGTGCCTTATTAAGAAGAAATACCTTTATTTTACACTACTATTATTTAATCAAGGACTCATATAGTATGCATGCTACTCATGCATGCTACATATGAGACTCTCCATGACTTATTGTTACATAATACTGCTGCCACTTAAAGAAAGAAAACACAAATGACTGAAATAACCCAAAAGGCACACTTACAACTGTGTAACTGTCATATGTTAGGAGTAAATTGGTCTTCACAAAAGACGGTTTTTATCCGCTATTGTTTGTAGGTGCAGCTGGTTTAAGTGATTATGGTCTAATAACAGATTGCACACCACCTCCCATTACTAACAGCAGACAGACAAACCCCTGCAACATGAGAAACTGCAGACAAAACAAAAGGAAAATAAGAAAAGACAAAACAAAAACACTGAAATAAGCGGTGGCTGTCTGATGTCAATTAGCTGAATGCGGCATCCTCCAGTAACCACTGATTGAGGTGGACTCTGACTGACTGAACTTTCTCCTCTCTGTAATATTGCAGGAGGACCTCAGTGGGTGAAATACATGACTGATTTCATTTCAAATCCCAGCCACTTTCTCCGCTGACAGAGCTGGTGAACCAAACATTTCATCTGTACAAACCTGTGAGTCTTTCTCAGATACAAACCCTCAGGGAGCACGATATAGCTTTTTCTTTGTGACTTTACCAAGGCCACCATTCAATCAAATGACTTTCGCTGTGAGGGCAGCCTTCTCGTTGCTGTTTGTGCATGCGTGAGCGTAGCAGAAGTAACATTACACACGAGGCGGGAGAGCAGTATGGTCTGTTTGGATTTATTATCAATCTGAATATTACTTCTCACACAAAATATATAGTTCTCATTGAGGCTCTCAGTATACATTTTCAGTAGCACTATATAAGGATTCATAAAGTCATTCATCGTCTATACATGGAGGGATTAATCTGTCATGTTGCACAAAATGTCACAATATACCATACCAGTGATGGAGGGACAAATCAATTTAGCAACAATCCCAATATAAGTTCTTCTTAAATATATTATTACTATTCATATAGCATGACAGCATTTCTAAATAGTAGCTATAACTATCTCAGTTAGTATAATTCACATTTACTATTAACAGAGATGTTTATGTAAGAAACAGATGGTGGTGTCAAATGTAAAATGAGTGCAATGAGGAATAGAAAACAGCTGATATGTCACAACAATCATGACGTGGGAGGCTCTTTCAGAGTCAGATGAACTGGTTTAATACAACAGTCAGATGTCTAGACCCAAAGTACAACAATACACACGCTCCAACATCTGTACACACGATGCCGAGTATATTCCGTAGTAGTTGATTCAGATCACAGAGGAGAAACGTGTGAGGAGCTCCGAAACGCTACATCAATTCATTTCGAGGATATAATCTGTACAATGTTATGGGTTTTACAGGCAAGGACTTGATTTAATTTACACAGCACTATAGCTGAGAGCTGCAGTGATTAGTTGTTCGAGTAAAGCAAAGCTAAAAATGGCAGGTTTCTTCTCAGACGTGAAAATTTACTCTTTTCTTTCTCCAGTAAACGGTGATTTATATCTCGAGATTTCAGACTGTTAGTCATGTTTCTAATTTTCAATATTCCGTAAGCTGAACAATTGATCAGGAAAATAACTGTTAGTTGCAGCCCCAGTATAGCGTGTGCTGGAAGTCATTTTCCAAGCTTATGTATCAGTTTCTTTTTTTCTTTTTTTTTGCTCATTTTGGAACAAAAAAAATCTTCACTTGACATCACGTAAACATCTCGTCAGCGGCACTAGGATGGTATGTTCAAAAACAACATCACAGTTAAAGAGGACCGGGGTTCATACTGACAAAAAAATCTCGCAGCAGGACCGCTGATCAGACGCCACGACTGAGCCCAGATCAGCAGTTGTATGCTGAGGGAAATTTTGTGAATATGGATCCAGCTGAGATATCTGGCACGACATTCATAAGTATACAGTATATATAGAGGTGAAGAGGAGGCAGAGGGAGAAGAGAGAGAAACAGAGCGAGGAGAAGGCAGGCCAGAGAGAGATGTCAGTCTTGAGTGGGCAGAGGAAACCGGTGCTCAGTGAGCGAGAGGAAGGTGTGTGCGTGCGTGCGTGCGTGTGTGTGTGTGTGTGTGTGCGGAGGGGGGATGTGATGCCTTCACTGAGGAAGTGCTTTCAGGATGGCGTTCACCTCTTCTGCCACGGCTGTCAGCGCAAACTCAAACTGCTCCTGAGGAGGAGGAGGAGGAGGAGGAGAAGGAGGGGTGGGGGAGAAGGAAAGGATGCAGGGAAAGAAAAGGAAGGGAAGGAAGCATGAAAGTTTTACTGTGTGACCAAGTGGAATGGCATTTCAGAATGATTGGCAGCTCCCGACCCTGCCCCTGATGTGCTTGGCCACAGTCTGGAGGTGAAGGTGAGCCTCTCTCCGAGCTTTCAACTTAAAGTGCACGAGCAGCCGGGACCAGCATCGATCCAGCCAGGTGTGTCTTAAAATGGAGCTTTTGAGTCAAGCTGTCTCTCAGCTTTTTTCTGCCTGCCTGTGTCTGTATGTGTGTGCGTGTGTGTGCGCGCGCGCGCATTTGTTTGTGAAACCGACTCATAGTTTTCCCTGAGGAGCGCAAAAGGGGCTGATTGATGTTTGCCCCATGGACCTGGTGTTTTTATATTCCTCTCCTCTCTCCAGGCTGAGGGCCACAGGGTCCTCGCACAGAGAAAAGGTACGTAGGAGTTTGGAGGGAACAGTCTTTAGATGTGTCAACACACAGCCTGCCATAGTCTGGCCCGAGGATAGGCTAAATCAATACAGAGGAGTCACTGGTGGCCGTGCCTTTCGCTTTGCAGTGGAGATTATCTGGAGTGCTGATGTTTTCTATTTTTATGAGTCTTCTGAAGTTGTGATGGGGCCAGAAAATATGTAAGTACATCCATGTTTATCTCCACCGCAGTTATAGGTGCCTACATCTATTCCCAAGTTAAGTTTAAAGTTTTGTGCTTCGGAGGAAAAACATACTTCTAATAAAAATCAGGCTTTGTGCACGCTGTTCACCTTCACGCCACTGGGGGGAGATCAATCTCTGCTCGACTGATCAGAAATGGATGTTAGCGAGGAAGAGAAAAACCAGTCGCACTTGTTGTAATTACGGCATGTTGATGTCTGTCAAAATGAGTAACCAGAAGAAGGGGCGAAATTAATGTCCTTTTTGTGAGCTTTATCCAAAAATAAAATGGCAGCATCACAAAGGAGGTGGGGAGGGGGGGGGGGGTATATTTGGTTGTCCAATCCTTGAAACCTAACTCTGAATTTCATACCTCATTACAATCTAATTTCTGTGTAGACCTAGTATGAAGCCACAGAGTGGCATCAACAATACTCCAATATAATTTCACTTAGACTCTTTTGGAAGAGAAGAAAGAGCGAGGGCCCAAAAAGCTTTTCTGCGCTGAACAGAGCAGGGCTGTAAAAGCAGCATTAATGAACCATCGAGGAACACTGGAGTCTGTTAGCATAGCACTGGAGTCCATAAATATTATCACCCGGCGCTGCGTGAGGCTCGCCTTTATTATTTTTATTATTATTCCTTTCCAATTACAAGAGAGAAACAAAAGACACTTCCTTCCTATTATTTGCATTAGTGGATAAGAGGAAATGCTTTGTACACACCCTAAACTGTTCCTCGTAATAATGAGAGGTGCAGGACCCGCTGTGTTAGAAATTGTTTCGACGAGACAGATAGCTGCTGTGTGAGACACGTAGAAGATGAAGACAATCTTAGAGAACATTTTTGATTATTGCTTGCCATTTTTTTAAGCAAAAATCCCACAACATTAGAATATCTGCTTATCTATATTTTATTTGGTTGTATATTGAAAATATTTTGGTTTTGGACAGTTTGTCAGACAAAAGACATTCTGACAGACATTTCTTTTGACATTTGAGAAGCGATTTGATTTACATTTATATGAGAAATTAATTAATAATTTCAGCCTTGCATGTTTAAGTTATGAATCCTGCAATGCTGCAGTTTTAAAAATACTTCTGCGAGATATCTTGGCCATGCTTTTTTTTGTGTGTCTTGTGATATGTGGACTTATTGTCTTCCAAGACAATGTCATTCTAATCCTGACGCAGTTATCAGTTACACCATCGTTTCCCCTGATCCTGTGCACGTGAAGCAGACAATCCTCGGTTTTGACTGGCTGCCGGGGGGGGGGGGGGGGGGGGGGGGGGGGGGGGGGGGGGGGGGGGGGGGG
>JAVDPK010002416.1:310996-327930 GCA_034780415.1 Cichlasoma orientale
CCCCCCCCCCCCCCCATTAAGGTGCACAACAATGGATGTTTATGTCTCAAAAGAATTCAATAGACAAAGCTAACTGAGCATTTTGTTTATCCATGCAGAATCTCTAGTTAACTCTTCTTTTGCTGGCATAACTTTCAAACTAAAGTTTTCCCTGTCACACTGAGATTTAGAAACAAATCCACCTTCAATCTATTCCTGTTTTCCATGTAATGACAGATCCACACCACAAGGGTTCTTTTCTAGTAGTTTTTTTTTTTTGTCGTTTTTAATATATATTACTTAGATTTGTGATTATATTAGAGGCAAAAAAAAAATGCAGCCTGAAGTCCAAATGACTAACATGCAGATGATGTTCACAGTTTGCTTTAGATTTGCGTAAAACAGGAACAAATGTCAACAATTCTCAGAGTGAAATTGGAGCGAAAGCTGCAGACTGCTAAGAATAAATCAAATCAAATTCAATAAGCACAATGCTGCCATTAAATATTAAATATTGATTCAAACCACTGGAGCAAATTGCGGATTCTGATTTAAAATGTATTTTGCCTTTAAACATTTTATTTCCATGCATGTGCTATCTAAATTCATGTCGCAGCTGCTGATGCAGGTCAGCGTGGTGTGGAGGTAGCTTAAATAGATAATTACTAATGTGGGTTCCTTTTTTCATTTCCCTTTTCTCTGTTTTCCCTTTGTTCTGCTCTCTCCACTCCTCTTCACAGCTCGGTCTTCGCAGCCTTTCCAGGCCTCAGAAAAGTCACCCTCTAATGCATCCCCAAGACCCTCTGTGGAAAATGAGAGGCTTTAGTGTTGCCAGGGCAACACTTCAAGCAGAAAGAGTGAAAGGGAAGCCATTGATCGTTACCTTTAGCCATCCTATTGAGGACCATGTCAATCAGAATGTAAGTCCCACTCCTGCCAGCTCCATCACTGCAAAGAGTCAGAGAGAGAGCGAGAGAGAGATCATTAAGGAGGCAGAGTGAGATGCTTTAATCTCAGTGTTTTTCTTTATAAGGAAACAAATTGCTCATTTGCATCTGCGCAGACTGTCGAGTATATTTAAACACATATTAGCCCGAGCACGCAGATGCCCATTCCTCCGTTTGTGCGTCTCCTTACAGATAAAATCGAAAAAGCAAAAATCAATAATCGTACTTAAAATTCTTGCAAAAATACCTGAACAGATCTGAATATTTGATGGCCCAATGAATGTGATTATGTTAAACCTTTGCACACAAGCGTACGTGTGGTCTTGAGAGCTGCATGGCAATTGGAGAGAGGGGAATGGTTTTCTAAGGCACACTGGGGACAAAGGCTTTTAAATGCATGCACCTCAGGAGCAAAGGAGAGGTTGAGAGGCCAGGGGCGGTTCGAGAACAGCTTTTGGAGAGCCTTGCTTTTCCATTACTCCAGAGATAGCCCCATGAAAAGCCTTCCTTTGTGCCCGCCGGCCATTCAGCGGCTCTGCATGTTAATTGCAAACAAGGCGTGGACATCTCTCTAATAAAGGCAAGGCCAATAAAACAGGAGAGCGGCCTGAGCACCACAGCTTCATTAATCCACTGCTAGACACTCAGTCCATACAGCTCCCTCAGAGGGAGAGCGGGCTTACTGGCCCCATGCATGACTTAACAGGATGTGACTATTAAAAGTGACCAGACAGATACCTGGTGTTTAATATGAACCAATCAAGGCCAGTTAACTAACTCAACCAAATGGGAAATGAGAGTGTATTTGGCCGTGCCATGTTATTTACATAAGAACACAGTCAGTGGAATAAACAGCAGCTCCAGTCGAACCAGATTGAGTAAATGGACTGAGCGGGTTTAAATAAACAGCCTCTCCCCTCCAACACACAGGCCACGACAAACACTCTCTGTCCCAAAGCAGCAGGGTCAGCCACTGTCACAAGGTTCAAACAGTTATACTTGCCTGCAGTGAACAATTATCGGGCAAGATCGACCACGGTAGCACTTGTTAACCTTTCTGAAATAAAAAAAAAAAGAGAAAAGTTAATGTTATTGCAAGCTTGGCACTACGTTGTCTTAAGTGCACAGGCTGCTACATCAGTTCAGGAAACAGGATCAATTTTTTTTCCCTGAATAATAACAATAATAATCAAAAAAAAAAATGGGACTCATAAGGGACTTAGGCACTGCGGTCTGGATGGAATTAATGAAGGCAATAATCAAAGGGACAAACACAACTCCGAAAGACGCTCCCTCCTGTCAATCAATCACATTAATTTGAGCTCAGAGAGAGAGAAATCTGTGTCGCATCCTTCGTAAATAAATTGAGCATCATTTCAGGCAGCATTATTGTGACATGTGGGTGATGGATGTGGTGGTGCGATGTTGTGATTTGCCGACCGCCGACGCATTAACCCCAGCCAATTTTGAATGTTATACACCACAGGCACGGCGAAGGCCAACGAGCCTTTTCACACCCCGCCGTTGCCGTGGAAACTGACTACACCGAGAGCTTCCGCGTCTTTTCATTTCCTCTCGTTTTTCACCTTTCAATGACAAAATGAAAAAATTTCTCATCATATCTATAGTTGATCTAAGCCTGTGTGCACTAATATTTTTATAGTAAAACAGTATATATATATATAGTAATAGTAATGATAAAGTTTAGTATTTATTTCATACATAAATATTAATATTGGTAGCTGGTGCTATATTTTTGTTGTTTTGTTATGTGAATGCTGCATGTATTTTGACCTTAATTCTCAACAGTATTTTCCATGTTCTAAAAGCACAGGTGTGCTCGATTTAATGTCAGTGTGAGCTGTACAGTTTATCAGTGACAGTATGGAAGACCAAAGCAGCCAAAATAAAAAAATTATTGAACAAGTAATTATTATTTCTGCCCCCCTGAAAAGCAGTGCATTTGTTGTACTCTGATGTAAAAGCAAAACTAAATTTATATTTATAATAAAATAAAATAGAAAATAATATGAGAAAGTGACTAAATATTGGAAATGATACAAAAGTAAGTAAATGCCCAAGAAAAGTAAAAAAAACAAACAAAAAACCTATACGTTTATTTTGGTGCATTTAATGGCATTTTAAATTTTTTTTGACACATTTGGTCCTCCATAGGGTGACAAAGTTTATTAAAACACATGCGCTGAAAATTAGACGTGATAAAACTTGTTACAATATAATTCAATGCTTACTTGGGAAGAGAAGTATTTTGATATATATTTTTTATTTAGTTTGGATTCTTTTTTTTGGTTTTAAATGAAATTACATTACATTAATGTACATCTTTTAAAAATCTCAGGTTGTTTGATATTAAAAATGAGACAAAATTAGAACACGCCTTCAGTGAAGCAGCATACAGAGACGGTTGGAGTTCCCATGCAAGCCAGAGGAAGGAACAGTGTGAGGAAGAGTAGGAGGAGGAGGAGGTGGAAGAGGGAGAATGAGAGTGGAGTGAGAGAAAGACAGTTTGTGCACAGGCCTGGCTGAGGAGACACAGTTTCCAATGATCACTTTTGTGACTATGCAACTGGGCTCATATTACTAGCTGCAACATCACAAAAATGACACTGGCAACCGCAAAATACAGAGTTGGCCAAAACCATGAAACCGTGAGTGTTCAGTGCATCGTGTGGATATGAGACCTCTCAATCACCAGAGAGCTTTAGATTCCCAATAACCTTCAGCAGCATTAATGGCGTTCAATCAAGGCAATCTAAGTGTTAGGGAGATCTCAACAGCAGGTCAAACAGAGTATATGTAATGAAAACACAAGTGAAACCTATATAACAGTATCTTAAATGTAACTGACTGCAAGCAGATTAATTTGCAAGAATGGCACCAACTCTGTCAAGAAAGGATGACATGATAAAACTACGGCTCCTCTTTTTCTTTCATCTGCATAACAAACCAGTGGGACAGGCTTCCATCTACAAATCAGATGCATCTATTCTCATGTGGAGGGCTTTTCCTATCCCTTCTGGGTATTCCCAGAGGTGCTATTGCCGCTCTTCTGCCAGAACATATTATATGGAGAATAGAGTGAGGTTATTCAGTCACTAGCTTTCCCCCTCTCCCATGTTTTTAGCGAGACAGCTCTCGTTTAATTGGGTGTTTGAATTAGGTGGTGTTTTTTTTTCTTTCTTTTTTTTCTTTCTCTTTCTTTTCTTCCCAAGCCAAGCCAGGCAGTGCGGGGCTGTTAATTTGCTGCATCACATGTGCTGGAGGGAGGTGAGGGAAATAGGCCCAAGATGAAAGGGATAGTACAGAAACACAGTCCTTATTAGAACAACCATTCTCTAGGACACCAAAAGGCAGAGGGGCAAAAGGGAGAGGGACCAGAGAGGCACCGACAGAATACAGAATATAAGGGAAGGTGATTAAGAACAAGCTCAGGACAAAAGCTGCTTGTAAAAAGGTGGAAATCTGTCTGAAATCTGCTGAACTGCTGTGTTTGTCTCAGGGCCAACTGGCTGGATCTCCACTCTACCTGCGGAAGTCTAAGAGGGTCCTGGCTGAGCTGGGGATCCCACGGTCCATCCAGGACAGGAAGTGGAACTGAGTGACGGTGCGGGTCTCGTTAGTCTGCAGGTTCTTCAGGTAGAAGCTCCGTACCAGGAAATCCTCACACCAGATGTGCTCAGACACCAAATTGACCTAAACACAGACAAAAATAAGCAAAATGTGGCATTAAAGTTTAGGAAAGAAAAGAGGAAGATTGATAAGTTTTTTGTTTTGTTTTTTTGCTTTTTTTTTTCGCATAATATTTCAGTTTTCACTTTAAATAAATCAGAGGTGCACCAGTGTAACTGACAGATGTTATGATGCTCTCAGCCTGTGAGCAAATGGGACTGTTTGGTGTCAGTATTGGTATCAGCCCATAATTCTGGAATCGGTGCAAAGAAATAATACAGGAATCACAGTTTGTGTGTTCTCTTCAATGAGAGACATTTCGTGATGAAATGGGATGTGACTAACACATCAAAGCATGTGGGAATAATTTGTTCATTTTGACTGAACTGGGGCATTGTTATTTTGTTATTAAAGTATTATTATTATTATAAAATGAAATATTATGTTTTATTACCTTTTATGGTCTTAATTCTAGGAACCTGCTACTATAGTTTATAAATCCTGCTACTTAACATGGAGCTGGGCTTTTTTCTTTTCTTTTTGGAGATTCCCCTCATAGCTTTGATGTCAGTTTTGTCTTCCTCGCCCTTTTCGCTGTTACCGTTCATCAACTACATAACAACAATGAAAAATTCTGAAAAACAAAAAATCTGTGTTGAAACTAGAACTTCCAAGTATTGAAGTATTGAATGAGTGGCCTATAAAGAGTTAAAGATATTTGTCTCTACTTTACTAAAAGTAGTTCCACTGAAAGCCGTTCACTAAATGTTCTTTTTCAGCGCTGTTAGCGCCACAAAATAAATTTGATTCATCTCCAGTGTATTAAAGTGGCGAGCAAACTTTCAGCACATAAAATCTAAACCTAACTGCATGGTTAGGCACCAGCTGAAGTAGGAAAATATGTCTTCTGTAATCCTTCTGTTTCACCTCGTATATGTGGTAGACGTCAGATCCCTCGTCAGGCCAGTAGTGGTGGCACTGCTTCACTCCATTTTCCGACAGCGGGGTCAGCATGACGATGACGACGCAGCCGCTCTCCCACACCATCTACACGCCAGAAGAGAGAGACAACCATAAGTCACATCCTGAGACAACAAACCCTTTCACACGTGTCCGTGTGACATTCCAGCAGCACTAATATGTAGCTGAACTGCGCCGCTACGAGCAGCATATTGCGCGTTAAGTGTTACACGCCGGCGTTGCATTAGGGTGAAATTGATTTCTTAATCTTCATCCAGGAAGTATGAATAAATGTCACCTCTCCGTGTGTGACAAATGATAAATGTTGGGCTCGAGCAGCAGGAGGGCGCGTCATGTGTCGCCCTCTCTCTCCAAGCCGTCTGAGCCAGATCACAACATCTACTGCTCTGCTGCTCCGTTTCATCTTATCACAACCTAATGTGTCCTTGGGAAAAAAAAAAAAAAAATACAGGCCCACGGCAGCCATTAGGAAAATGAGGAGGAAACGTGGGTTTTATGATTGCTATAAAAACACAATGGCCTTGACTATACACTAATCACAAGCTTCTGTGATCCAGCCCAGTGGACACATTACACGCCAACTGTGCCAACTGTGCCAGGATGTGATGAGATTAGGCAAGGTGATAAGTTGGGGTGGGTGTGGGGGGCAGAAGAGGGGGGAGGGGGATATTACCCATTTAGTCTTGTACAATTTAGCAAATATTTGATGTTAGAATGTAAAAGAGCATTCATATTTTCCACCTCTTTTTAAATGGGATTAGCAATTTATAGGCCCCAAAATGACACACACCAGCTACACATCATTTGCATGGACAAAAAAAAAAAAACAGGAAACAAAAAAAAGCCTGAAAATGACCTGAGTTGAGCTCTGTGGACTCATGCAGATCGGGTTTTTTTTTTTGCTCTGCATTCTGAGAAAAGGAGGCAGGAAGGCCCAGCAGAGCTAAGGTAATAGCCAGGGAGGTGAAGATAGATGGAGGGGCGACGGATGAAGGGATGGAGGAATGAGGAGTGGAGGATTAGAGCAGAGCTGCCTTTCAGAGCACTGCCTGGGGCCGGTGTGGATTAGATAGGACGGAGCAAAAAGATTCTCCTCCTGCACGGTCCATTTGCATGAGAGTGCCAGTGTTACCCCTGTTTGTTTACTTTTAATGGGGTAAAGAGTGTGTTTTTCCCCCATGCCACAATCCAAGGTTAACCATACTGAATAATGAATGGCTACTAACCATTCCCAGACACAGAGCTGATGTTCAGCGTGTCAATGTGTATCTAATTTTCTATTATTTTCTGTTTAATTGGGAAAGATTTAGAGTTTAGTTCATGGCTAAGTAGCGTTAGATAATGGATATGCATTTATTCACCTGTCCCAGAAAAAAATAAAAATAAAAACCCTGGCAGACAGACAAACAATAACCAAAATGATAATTACCAGCTTATTCATTTGAGGCACTTGTACACAAATGTACAAATTAAGTACACAAACAGGGCACATTTATTCCTATTTCAGCTGATGTGGCAATTAATGTACAATTTTCAGATAAAAGCCTCTGAGCTTTTCCTTTTTAATTAACTTAAAACACCGTATGAAGACAAAGTTTGTACGCACGTAAGTTTCTGAGGGCTTAAAAAGTGATTTACAACAAGTAACTATACTCCGATTTGGTGTGCAGCACCAGACCACGCTAAACTTGGCTTCACCACCAACCACACAAATCACGAGCAGCCTCTAACGTCTGCGCAAACACAAAGTCAGCACTATCATAATGATTCAAAATGAGTATCCGCTTGGTACAAGATGCAGAGTGCAGAGTGCAGGGCCAGCTGGTCTGTCAGGATTTATGCTGCACACTTTTACATCCTGGTCACGGCTAGCTGGAGTTATTTCACCATATGGAGGTGATGGGCCCACTAATTACAACAGTGCTGTCCTATTAACACATAAGAATGCCATTTGGCAACCATGCATCATTTAAGGCATACTTCCGCACAAGTTGACATGTTTTACAATAGCCTATATCTGCTGATTGATTACAGGTTCCTTTGACATTTATGGACGTGGAAAAGAATGCAAATATGTTTAAGGGGAAAAACAACAAATATGAGCAAATATCAGCATTATTTTTAAATAACATTAGGCTTCCTGAGGCGTGTATGACTAGACCCTTATATAAAACTAAAAAGCTTCAGGTCTGTTGTACATATTCAGCTGCTGACACTTCTTGATTGATGAGTAGGAGCAGCAGCAGCAGCACCATTACTTCTCTTCCCAGTTTGTGCCGCTCATGAAACAGCATTATATTTGAAAGTAAGCATGCATTTTTCCTAAAAATATACAATTATCCTTTGTCTTACCTCTGTTTGAGGGATGATTGTGCTGTGCTGGAGCCACAGCTCCCATCACTCTTTACAGTGTAAAAACAGGAAGTTAATGTTTCCATGGATTGAGTGGGTTGAGAAGTGACTATGGGCTACAATTTGAGCAGTTTTTCTAACTTCTGTCCGCTTACATTTTGGCAAAGCGACACCATTAAAAGATGTCAAATTACCAATCACAGGATCACTTTGATACGGAGAGAAATCCGAGGAAAGCTATGGGGTCACAACAACCTCTCTTGCACTAACGTGGTGCCTATTCTGCACTGGTGCCTTAAACCAGCCCACATTTCTGCAAGTTTGAGGACTCACTGTTATATATAGTGTTAGCAGGAGAATTCGGGGGTAATTTCTGTGGCAAGAGATCATTGCGGACAGAATCTGTGGGCTGCATCTGACAATTATTGGTGGATTTCTCATGGTAGACCCTCACATAGCCACCAAAATCAGTGGTTTCAACTTTGGGCTGGTGCCAACTTTTTGGCACCAGCACTAGTCTTTTATTAGTGGAAATGTATGGGACCAGTTCTAGATAGGGCACTGGTGACATGTCGGTGGAAAAGCAGCAAAGGTGCATCTTTTATGATTTCTAAATGAATTTAAGGATGCTAAATGATCAGAGATAAGGATATCCTTGGTAAAGTGTAACACACTAAATATACAAATGTGTTTAGTGTCTTTGTGTTCTGCTCCATTTCTTCCCTGATCCATCATAGTAATCTAGGCACTTCCTTCTTGGACACTCACTAGTTGGTAAACCAAATCAAACCTCTGGGTCAGACGGAGAGTACCTCTGCTGTGGTTCTTCCTTCATAGCTGTAGACACAAACAAATAACAAGATGAAGGATGGACAGCGAATAGAGTTTTACCTGCCAGAAGTCTGCCACGGTGGAAGCAAGCGGACCCTGCGACGCGATGTAAGTGGGGTTGCGAGGGTCATGGTCCATCTGGAAGAGAGGGAACAGAGTGTGACACGGTGTTTGGGTGGAGACTGGTGGATGAAAACATATTGTCTGGTTAAGACTTCCATGAAATCCTCCATCTGGGTGCAAGAAATGAGAGGAGATCAGCACCTATTGATGAAAACACTTCGCTTTTCTTCCTCTTCTCTTTCATTCCTTCTGCAAACCATGTCTTCTTCAGGATGTGACTATTACGGGGCTGATTAGAGGAAACTGGGACATGGAAGTAACTGCATGGTGTTTGTGGGCAAAATGCAGCTAAAAATTGTTTAAAAAAATCATTTTAAATACATTTGGACCTTGGACTTTCCTCTTTATCTACTAGGCAGCAGGCGCCTCTAATATTGAACACAACAACTCCTATTCAGCAATTTTCTGTGCAAATAACTGAACCTCTCTTCTTAAAAGCTATATAAGATATGAAAAAAAAACTTCTGTGGCTTCTCATTGACATTAGTGACGCATCTTCTTTCCAACTATTTGAATATGCAAAATAACTGCCATTCACTGTCACTATTTAGTATTTTTGTACTTCATGAAATGTCTTCAGGGCACTTTTTTCATGCTTTGCTGTGTTTCCTCATAAAACACGACACTGTGGTGGGACTTTTAAAGCCTGGAGGCTCCTGACACGAGGACGGTGAACGCTCAGGTGGGACATAGTGACACGGTGGACTCGATTTGAGGGATGTGATTGAGATTTGATTGAGAAGGTGTTGCCAAGTTGGTGCCCTGTGCGTAACCTCCTGTGTGAGATGTCCCAGTGGGAATATGGTGACATATTTTGAAGGGTAAGGAACAGGGTGGGGGAGGTATCAATGCATTCTTAATATGTTTGACATTATAATGATAGATGACTCAAATGGTGCTGTTTTCTTTTTTTTTTTTTTTTGCACATGTGGTGATTTAAAAAAATAGCATATAATGCAGACTTTCTAAAGAGTGCACAATTTTTTAATTATTCTTTTAAATGGGTGGTGGTGGTGGTGGTTAGTACTGTCACCCTACAGCAAGAAGGTTCTGGGTGGAGCTTGCATGCCCTCCCCGTGCATGAGCTGGCTCTGCTTGGATATGTGCCCATTAGGATAGCTGGCTGAAGGTTTGATGTAAGCGTGAATGGTTGTGACAGACAGGCGGCCAGTTTAGGGTGTACCCCATCAGGGTACCCTGCCATGATGGGCTCCACCCCCCCTGAATTGGATAAAAGGGTGGCTTGATGGCATAATTGAGTCATTGCTTAATTAATCATCCAAAAAGTGGCACCCACCAATGGAACTAAGTGCTCTTTCTTTGCAGCACCACCCTTAAATGTAACTGGGAGAGAGGGAGACACCTTCAAGCTGCACATCAAACAGACAATAAGTCACAATGTTGACTTTAATGGCTTTTTCATTATTTTTGTATGAAATCATGTTTTTATGCTGGAGAACAACTTGTCAAGGACACTTGATGTGGCCTTAAATGTTAAAGATCTAGTTTTCTCATTTCACATCTTTGCAAATTTCTTAAGCTCATTTGTCTCGCTCATGGACCTTGACACACACCCTTAAAAGGAAAAATAATTATGGAGGATTTCTTCATGGCTCTAATACTACCATGGCACTTCTCTCAAGCTTAATATCCTGAACGACAGGATTAATTCTTAATGCTTTGAAAAGCTGATAAAACCCAAACACACAACTTTAGCTGAATTGTTAAGAAAAATCAACTTCTTTGTTATTAATCCAAGTATGCTGAGATTTCCTTTTTAAATTTTTGGCAGATTAAATGTGTTGAATTGTTTTCTTCATTTAAATCTACTTCCAGACAGTGACATAAATGTAACTCAGCCTCAACAGAAACTGTATTGTGGGATGCTAGCTGTTGAATAACATCCTTAGTTGTGTAAATTATTTTTTTTGCTTTTGGTTTTTTTTTTGGAGCAGTGAAATACTTAGCGCAGCAGATTCCCCTGGGGTTCAGAGTCGATGTTTATTTATGATTTATAGTCGTATTATCTGTATGAGACGTCATGCAAGGTGTCAGTTTTCACTGTGGGTTATTGTATATGTAAGAAAACAACCACAGGGGAGCAGAACTGAAGCCTGAAGCCTAACATGCTCACCAACACACGCACACAACGGACGGGCTGAAATAAAACATTTTTACAAAAGGACACATAAATGAAAGAAACATTGCATTCATTACCTGGTGTTATACATCAATTAGCCATGCCCGGTTTCTCTTTGTCTTTTTGAAATTCCTCACATGGTTTGGTTGAAACAAAAAAGAAAGAAAGAAAGAAAAAAAAAAAACCTCACCCAAAGAAATAAAAGGGTGATGTTGAAAACTAGTGCTTGCACTTCGTTTAGCCAATCTCAAGGACACAGACATGCCGTAGCTGTGTGCTGACATCCCTGCATGAATACTAAAGCGCAAAGATGAAAGAGCAGTCCTGCATTTCAGCCGTACTCTCCCTGCCATTGTGGGAAGAAGATAGACTACAATAACAAAAAAAAAAAGAGAAAAATGCAAAGAAGTGCTCTTTGGTTTGAAGTAAAATAGCTTGTTCGAAAATAGCTCGCGCAAATATCTGTTCACGGTGAAGCGTTTCAACATTCAACACCTCGCTGTAGTGCCTTGATCCCATTTTTTTTATACATATACATATATATATATATACACACACACACACACATACACACACACATATATATATAAGATAGAGAGCTCAGACGCTAACTGCCAGCTTGAGCTCATCTGAGTTTGAAAGCAAAAGCGGGGAGAAGAGGTGGGAAATGGGAGAACCACAAGACCAGGCGAGACAAAGACCACCAGGCTTTGACCACTTCTTGCCGCTGCACATTCCTTCGAACCAGTCCTCGCGCTAATGATGATGTACATCTGGGAGCGCTGGCATCATTTGTGGTCAAGCATTAACCATTATCCGAGCCTTTCACTGAGTGTGCGTGTCACCTGGTGCTTTGCGGGGAGCTCAGATCGCCCCTTCCCTTTGCCTCTCTGACCCTGGATTCCCAGAAAGAAGCGACAGATTATTTACTCGTAGGCCACTGCCCCTGAAGCTAATGAGGAGGAAGAAGCCGCATTGACAGACATAATTATCGCAGTTTTGCTGGGCTCAGCCAGGGGTCCCTTTTGTGGTGTAATTACTGTCCTTTCATCCACACACCACCGCATCTGCCATTACTGTATTTCACCCATCTTCAACATCCGCTTGCATTTCTGTTTTTTTTTCCCATTAAACTGCACCGAAACAATCTTGGATAACTTTTTAGAATCTAAATTTTTCCCTACCTTCTTCCTCTGATTGATTAACTTAATTGCAACATTGTTTTATGAGATGTTGCACTTCAGCACTGCTTAAAAAAAAAGCTAAAAACCTCTGAATATGCCATTAGTGAATATGGAAAAAATAAACAGACCATCTAAAAGTCTCCATTGTTTGTTTCTGAAGAGTAGCAGGGTTTTAGTACAGCTGCGTCCCCCCCACCCCCAATCTAGCTCCTCGGAAATTTTGGCACTGTATTTGAAATGCATAGTTTCCTGTTCCCTTTGATGGAATCCCTTTTCAGGCAGCCTCGGGGGAAATCATGACTGGCAATGTTTTGGGGAGAAATATTTAAAAAAATATAACCTTAGCCCTCTCCAGTAGTCAGGTCTTTCTGGATTTGTGGGGGATACATTTGCTTAGTCAAAAAAATGCATAATTCTTTTTAGTGTGAATGAAAAAAAAAAGAAGACTATCTCCAGGGAGCGGCCATTTTGAAAGCAGTAAAAGTAGCAAGGCAATTCAACAAGACACAAGAAACCCACTGAGGTTCTCAGCATGGAGAACAAAGTTTAAAAAAAAGATCAATGCGCTTGGATCAATCACCAGTCCTTTCAAACGACTTTTATCTCAGAGTAAAATCCAAACACAACAGGTGCTCCTAGTACAAAAAAAAAAAGGACTCCAGAGACAACATATTAGCCAAAATATAGAACCATAATGGATAAAAAAAATATACTCACAATTGGACTGGCATTGACGTAATCAGAGTTGCTGTGGTTGTTCTCCGCTTTCAAGGTGATCCTGGAATGATCATCTGTAATGGAGATGCATAATTCATCTGTAAATATTTCCCCGTTTTTACTCTCTGCACAATAACAACAGAATTTTGAGCAGCCACACAGGAATATGAAGCTGAAATGGCTGCGGGGACTGCAATTTCACCAGACTTTCATCATGCGCACGCACACTGTTCTAAAGTCCTGAATTGCTTCACCTTAACCGAGGAATGTTCCAAGTGAAATAATAATAAACTATTTCATCTTAAGATGTCTGCAAGTTCTGAACTTTAAAATCCTGCTTTTTTTTTTCCTTCTCCTGAACATGTGAAACTGTTGCAGGAGTCATATAATGTATTTCTAATAGCCTGCAACTCACTTTGATAGCTGCTTTTGCTTTAAATTAAAGCCCATAAAAGCCTGAATTAAAATATTTTCTTATATTTATTACTAAACGTGAAATCACGGGAAATAAAACATCCTTATGTATTATTTATGAAGAGTTTAACACTTCGGTGCTCCTCAGACCTGTGCAGGTGAGGTCAGATTTGACAGTAACCAAGCAACACGCCACCTGTCATCAGATTGCAGTTCAAATGTAGCTAAATCCTGATTGGTGCATGACACTGTGTGACACTTAGCTACTGTTGCTATGCCCTCTACAGAGTCTGTTTGATTCCTGTTTATCCCATTGTACTGAAATTGGCAGAAAGTCACCTGGAGGTGTACTTGTGAGAGATTCCCAGAGATATAAGAAAAAATGTCCCTCCTGAATCCAGAATTCAAATCTGAATTCTGGATTAACAGTGGTGACTTTCAGGAGGGAGCTTTTTAAAACCTTATTTTGGGTCAAAATCAAGAAACATTTAAGTGTTTATCATCACATTTGAGTGGTGAGTCTGTACATAACGTTGTTATGTGTCGGTAATTATTGGAATTAAAGTTAATGTTTAAAATAGCTGCACGAAAGCATGACCGACACCACTGAGTGGCGAGACTTGCTTCTAGGAAGGCTTTGCTATTAATCTCACTATACCAAAATTTGCTGTAATTCACCTAGATGGCGCTCACGAGATAAAAGTGAATGAAGCCAAACAGCAAAATTAATTATTTACACTGCCTTCTAGATAAACTGAAATTCAACTATATTAATGTCTTTTTGTTTATCTTACACAGGAGCTGATTTTGCCCATAAACTCTCAGCAGTGTGCTAATGTATGTCTATTGGTTGGTTAACGATTTACAGCAGGAACTCCTCCCTTGATGGTGCTGTTTCCAAATGATAACTACTAAGCTGTGTGTGGCTGCTGCTCATTTCAAAACATTTCAAAACGGTGGAAGCTGTGAAGTAGCTCGTTTTGCTGTGAATTCCCTATTAGTTAAAGTTGATCTATTATGTTATATACTAAGACTCAAATTATCGGCTGTTATTGGCTAACATTATCGGCTGAACATTTTTTTTCCTACGCTTGGATCTGTATGATATCAAAGAGAGGGGATATCCCTAATATGGTCATCTCAGACACACCCAGCTGTGCTTAGCTGTAAGCACAGCTCTTCAGACCAAAGGAAGTACAGCCAATCAGAAGAAAGTTGGCTTAAAGAAAGAGGAGCTAAAAAGACTGAGTGGCTGCTTAAAAGCACTGTATAAGACATTTAATATTTATGTTGAACTGTGAAAAAAAATGGAGTAAGCAGAACAGGTCTGCTTTGAAGAATGATTCGCCAAAACTGTGTCTTCTTTAGTGAAATGACTGCTTAATGCTTCAACGTTACATTTTTGTGATGAAGCTTCTTAGGGTCCAGTTCATTCTGAACTAACTCGCAATCACAAAATGTCCTCATAGAATAAAGGAACAGCGTTGTGTATGTAGTGTACAGTAAAGTTAGCTAATAATAATACTTCAACTAGAATGCATACATGTACATTTTAACCTTTGGGTTGGTTTGGATGTGTCCCCTTAAATAAACTTACAAGGATTGATTAGCACCATTGATTAGTTACCTCATATTCAAACTGACAAATATCTGATGAAGCTGACAAAGCATAACATCACTTCATCCAAATTTGGCTGGAGCTCCTTAAGTGTAGACACCAGTGCAACTTTAAACTTTGATATTCTTGACTCCCAAGCAGGTATTTATTTGTCCCCTTTGAAAATCCTTTTGACTTTTATCAAGAGCATCCAAGAGAAGTCTTATTTGAAAGGGGGAGACATTGCTCACTACAGTGACTGACATTTTTGGGGTTTTTGGGAAAAAAACTGTTTAAATATCGCTCTCTTGGCTCAATTACAATCACTGATTATTTCTTCATGTTCGAAGCATATTTTGCACAGTGTTGTTTTGGCATGTTTACCCAAATGGTTTTATGTTCCTCTTTGGAGCATCTGTTCACAAATACATCAACAACATTTATGAAGCTCCATGACCTGGCCTGGATTGCTCCAGATTTGTGAATCGTAGGAACACTCCCGCAGAAAAAAACGCCCCAAAACCCAAAATAGAACAACCCGAATGGACTCACATGCAACCACAGAGTCAGAACGGTTCCTCTTGGAGTTCTGCTCGCCTTGGCCCACGCTGCAGGCGCTGGGCTCTGCCTGGTAGGAGCACAGTGCCTCCCACTCACGCTCCAGACGGTTCTTGTTCTTCAAGTGGTCCTCCATGTATGACTACAGGAAAACAGACACCACCTCAGCCACCATTTCAAACGACAAGCCAGAACCATGCGAAAGGAAGCAGCATTTAGCTCGCAATATGGCTACAAAAGAAAATGGGCTTGTTTTTGCAACGAATGTGGATTAATCAAGCAAAACAACTCATAACAGGTCACCTTTGTCTCACTAGAGGTTTCTGGTTACTGCTTGGTGTTAATGTTTCATTGTATTTTCTAACCTATAAATAAACTAGAGCATAAACACTAAACCTTAAACAACAGCACCCTCCTTCAAGCATTGATCAGCTGTCATGTAGCATTATTATTCTAAGCTGCTGTACAGCGTGGCAGCTAAATGAGGAGGAGGCTGCTGAAGATCTAGGTGGGGAAGGTGTGCTAATGCTGGCACCTTTGTGTGTTCGTGCATGTGTGTTTGACCAAGAAGAAACAAAAAACACACACAATTAAGACTCCTGAAAGGTTTGTCTGCATTGGAAATACTTCAGGGGTGTTTCAATCACGTCCCTCACTGCTTGCACAGCCCCTGATAAGATTGTCTGCATTTAAGCTGTCGCTTGGAGAAGACAAAATTGAATTCACTAGAGAGACAAAGATGGAAAAAGAGAAGGGGGAGGGGTATAGGCCTCTGTGTGTATGTGCGTGTGTGTGTGTATTCACCCAAACCAGGGCAAGTCTTAGGGAGCTTAGAGGCTGTAGCTGGCAAGAAGAGTCTTTTTTAGCATAGCACAGTGTTTCGCTTTCTCTCCTGTATCATGGCTCCCCTCTCGACGGGGTTAAATGGTTTAGTCCGCTATTGTGTGAGGCAGAAGATTACAGACTCATAAACTGATGTCAGGGATCAGCTGGCTAATACAATGAAAGTGATACCCAGATGTGCTGGGTTTTTATCCCGTATTAAAAGCAGCATAGGTAGGCTGAGCAGAGAGGTGACACTCTATTGTCACAAATCCGACTTATTCACTTCTGCCTGTCAAGTCAAGAATGCAAGTCTTTGCAGCAAATATATGGTTCCTACATATAGATGATAATCGTAAATAAGCTTGTCTAAAACACAATAGCCAATTATTCTGTTGATGGCTGATTAATTCAGAAGTCGTCCGCATGCATGAGAAGGATATTATTACTTAAAAGAAAATTACAAATCCTACACACAATGGAAATCAAAGTTTATTGTTAGCCACAGAAACAAAGGTGATACTCAGGACACACACACACACACACACACACACACACACACACACACACACACACACACACACACACACACACACACA
>JAVDPK010002416.1:328030-338817 GCA_034780415.1 Cichlasoma orientale
CACACACACACACACACACACACACACACACACACACACACACACACAAAAAAGCAGCTCTTGTGGTTAATGCAGCTGCATAATGAGAGAACATGGTGGCACAGTGTGCTCTATCTGAACCCATTAATGACAATAAGTGATAGTTCTAAAATACGACTGTAAATTTCTACTGTTATACTTTGAACCTTCCCAGTCTGAATCTGCTATTTTATGCATGCAAAAAATTCAATTATATAAAAAAAACGTAAGTTCTAATAGCAGCCAACGCATGTATATTTGCATGTGTTGAGATGTGCATTGCCTAAACACACACACACAGACACACACATACATACACAGTACTGTCTTCCCAGGAAAATGACAGCATGCCATTATGGCCACTTGACAGAGCCTGTCACCACTATGCTCTTGTCACCCTGTACAAGTACTCTCTGCTTGCCAGCCTGACAGCATTCCACCTCCCCTACCAATATTACATCTCCATGTACTTGATATATCCACTCTGAATTGCATCCCATTCTATTCAAACGATGCCCTGAATCGATTGCATTGCAAATTCATATTTTCGCAGCTTAATGCAATGCAGCCAGCAGGCCCTTATCGAGCCCTCCCGCTTCTAGGGGGAGGCAGTGGACCATGGCGTATTCCAGAGACAGGGTAACGAAGGTTTAGTGAATGGGGGGATTATGTCTGCCAATCAGAGGGCTGGGATGGGAGGCCTGGGTGTCAGGGAAACAATGTCTAATCCTTCCTAAGCAGTCTCCTCAGCAGCAGAGGGTGCTGGGTGAAATCAGGATGAAGGGACGACCAGGGAAGCCAGACACAACAGGTAACACATTACTGTCAGGCTCTGCTGTCAAATTAAAACAAACAATAGTGGTAACAGTTTGTGCAGGGACCTTTATGATACGATGAACAGCTGCAAGACGTGAAAAAGAGCATTAATGCGTACTATGATTTGTGTGACTAATATTAGCTACATGAAAAGAACTCATTGTGTTGCTTTAAATGGGGCAGCAAATTGTCCTTTTCCCCCCTCCCAAACTAAATATAAAATTGGAAGAAAAAAAAAGAACTCTGAGGGCAGAACATGTTGCATGAGTCAGTGGCTACTTTTCCTTTGCCTGAGTCTACTTTCCTGTTGAGCAAATAATTTATCATTTAAAAAAATGAACAATAACAACTCAACATAATAATAAAAAAAGGGCCTGCAGCTACTTAATTATTGATTTTTCCCTCTTTTTTCTTTTTTTAAAAGGGAGATGTGATTAAGCCAAGGAAAAGCTACAACAGCAGCAACTGTATCAACATTTTGACCCTGTTTCTGCACAGCAGGAGAACATGCTCAGAGGTGTTTTGCTGCGCTTGCAAGGGAAAAATAAGTTTGGGGCCTGTAAAGCGCTGTCCATGGTGCTGAAAGGACTTAACGCTGCAGAAACACAGCCATATGCTGAGCAACACATGCTTCCTTGTGAGATCTAGTAATTATTTTTGATTGATAAAATGCACAGGTTGTGGAATCATAGTGTGGTTGAAACAGAAGAAGAAGGAAGTGTAAGACACCAGAGGTGTGCCAAAGCTCTGAAAGACATAGCGGATGACTCAGCACACAGAGGAATCCAATTTTGGTTTTGAAGTTGGAAGTCGTTATGCAAGTCTTAAGGTGGGCCACGCAGTGGGACACAACGTTGTAGTTCACTTATCCTGACGGCACCAAACTCTCACAGAAGCACAGTAGCTGTATGTGTGTGTGTTTGTGCGGTGAACCCCCCCCCCCCCCCCAAAAAAAGAAAAAAAAACACAGCATGTGTGCTTTGGAAAGCTGGGTATTCATCATCCTTCTCCACACGGTGTGAGCCCCAAAGAGCGGGAGCGGCGAGATGAGAGGAGAGCAGAGATCGGAAAATATAGGTCTAAGATCAGTGATAACAAGGCAATCTCACACATGGTTTCATGTGAGATGATGGAGGAATTTTAAAGAAGAGCCCCTATAGGACATCTCCATGTCAATCACGGCCATGAAAGAGAAGTAAAGGCCCCAGAGTGTTTTACCTTTCTACAGCGCAGTGCTTGCATTGCTGCTGCGAAGCAACTAAGGCTAATAATAACAGCTCCTAGAAATGATTCACAGTGGCTCTTTTGTTATTTGCAAGGCTAAATGCTTTTCTATTGTCAATGTTTTCAAAAGAGGCTTCACAAACAAGCCTTGACGAGTGCAACAAAACCCATCTATTACCAGCAATACAAGGCATTACTCAGATTCACTCTCATTCATTATAGCCTCCCAATATAAAAGCTAGACATGCAGTGTGATGAATGCTCTCTCCATTAATGGAAACACTGCAAGGCATCTATCCATCTCTTTTATCAAGCTTGTTTCAAATGAATGAAGCGAAAGTTGTGCAAAATCAAACCATGCATTGTGTGCTTGTGGAAGTATTGGCAACCAAGAGCTTTTTCAATCAAACAAACAAAAAAAAGAACAAAATTTCTAAAACATCCAAATGACAATCAGGTGGGTAATGATATTTCACTTTGTGTCGCTCTCATCACGCGAAACATTGTCTACCTTATTTTGCTGCGGCGGTAAGAGAAAACAGACAGGGGGTAAGAGATGAAAATGACAGAGAGGAGAGGGAACCAGGACAGAATGATGAAGAGGGAAAATGACACAGAAGTAGGAGGAAAAAGTTGGAGGAGGAAAAAAAATAAAGACAACAGAGCCAAGATAAAGCAGGAGGGAGAAAACAGCAGGAAGAGTGATGAAAAAAACAACAACAACAAAAAAAACAAAAAACAAAGATAACAGGGTTCTGAAGGGAATGAGGTGAGAGAGGGATGAAAAACACCAGCCAAACAGATAAACAGAGAGAAATAAATCTGTTGGTATTCATACAGGGAGTCTTGAAATCAGACACTCCAATATAAATTCACTAAGTATATATAGGCTAGTGATACCAAACCTTTTCTTCCATAAAGGCCTTTTGCGTAGCTCCACTACGCCAGAATATTCCAAATGAGGGGTGGTACAAAATACATCACACTGGCAATTAAACCAGGCAGGCACTCGAAGCAGTTTGACTTATCGGAGTTAATACCTCATGACTCCGCAAGGTGGAGCTAAAAAGCGAATGAGGATAAAGTACATGGATCTTAACTGGCTTGCAGCAAAGAGGAATAAATATATAGCCTGAAAAGCAGCGGAGGGCCAGGGAAAGGAAATCAAAGAGCTAATTAATTGAAGTGACTGTATAACTGTATAAAAGCTTATATTTCAGCCACTGAGTGCTCATTTTTGACTTTCTTTTTAATTAATACCTCGCCCACGGATAGGTGAAGGGAGGTTGCTTTCGGTCGCGTTGGTCTGTTTGTCTGTTAGCAGGATAACTTGGAATATTATGAACAGCTTTCAATGAAATTTTCTGGAGTTGTTGGGGGCGGTACAAAGAACAATTGAGTAAATTTCGGTGGTGATCCGGATCCCGATCTGGATCCAGGAATTTTTAAAAGGATTCTTTACCACTGTGAGATCGGTACACTATTCACATATTTGTGTCTAAACCTAAGTCAGAAACCTCTAAAAAGAATAAGGGTGCAACATGACCATAGCTGAACCTGATGGAGTAAGACAACATTGGGGGGTGTCTGTTGCAGTGTGGTATCAGCACATAGAAAATTTGGGATGGGCGAGGTATGCGCTCTACTGAGTGTCCTTCTAGTTTCATTTCTTTAATTTATTTATTCATTAGAAAACATCCAAAGCCTTTTTTTTCCATCACTTTGAGCTATTTTCCCATTTCATTACTTGTTTCTTGTTATTTGGGTCCTGTTTCTGAAGTGGGGCACGCCCACTTCAGAGAACTGGTGTCTGAACCATCACTCTCAGCTAACAATTGTCACCCCTCAAGTTCTCTTGCTAGTCTGCATAACAGACTATCTTCTGCATCTGATTACAGTTATTTCACTAGACAGACATCACTGAACGATCACTCCGATCTCATTAAAGACATCCTGTGTGCACTGTTGGCGCAGGGATCTGTGGATGTCAGTTTGGACCTCAGAAACTTTGACAGTTGAGTGTCACCTCATACTGGCTTCCCATCTGGTTCTTGGTTAATGGATATTTCTGCCATTTCTTAAAATCAAATCCTGATTTGTATTTTTTTTATTATTAATTTAGTGACTCCACACTCATCACCCTCTGGGAAATGCAGCACCACAGGTTGGGAATGTTTGATGCAGACGTGTGACCATCCACGCAAAGCTGACCTTATATAGCTTTGGAGTTTCACATACTTGACTAAACCCACCCTGGCAGGTTAAGTGCATATTTATGAGATATGACAGGATGTTGTGTTTGTTCAGTTGAAACAGTTAGATTCTAAGAGCTACAAACGCTCTCCGAGGGCCAGACAGCAAGCCACATCTCAAGCAACCTTCATTTAACAACTTTTCTCCTCCCTTGACCCTTTTGCCACCTTATAACTCACTGCTTAAATTATTTCTGGAGTCAAAGCAAGCTCCTTACCAGTATCATGTGACCAGTGGAGATGTCCATGTTGGATGGGACTGGCTCTTCACACCAGGAGGAGGTGCTGCTGCGGGTCGATGGGCTGGCTGCGGGGCCATCACTGAACTGAGATGACACGCTGTTGAGCCTCGAGTGGCGCAGCGTCTCCGGCCGCTCAACGCGCTCCGACGTTCGGATCGCCATACGCTGACGACACAACTCCTGGGGATTACAGGAGATGATGATGGTGAAGAAATGGATAATCAAGAGTGCAGTTCTTCCTCTTACAACAGTCTTTATGCAAGCTCTTATGCATTTATCTCCTTTTCATGCATGTAGCACTAGCTTTATGCGCTTATCCTTGCTGTGAGGGGCTGGTTTCTGTAAATGCACCTTGTGAAATCCTGTATCTCGGCTGACTTGATCTGTCCTCACTTAACTGTAGATTAATGGCTTATCCTCATGGATTATGGAGCTTATACTAATTATGTCAAAAATACATGGTTGAGGAACCCTTACAGAATAAATTCAGTATGTCACACCTTGCTCCCACACAACAACTGCATTCGGTGTTAAAGAATGGATCTTTCACAGCCACATCACCCCACATCCACACTGTAAAGTCAAACCCTACACAGCAAAAACTGCATTACTTAAAAAGAAGAATAAAAAATGCAGTGATTTTTTGCAGAGAAGCAAAAGAGATCCAGAATGCACTGCCACGACAGCAAACAATAAATAAATAAATAATTTCCTAATTTCACTGATTTCTCACTTTTCCTGAGACTTAAGAACCTACTTCTACAAAGACTACAAAGACTAATGATTCAACATTTCTCCCACCATGCCTCAGTGCAGAGACACAGGACTAATCCTCTGAGGTCTAATTTGTCATCGTAGCCCCCCCACAACCTTAACCATACTGCCCTTATGTTTTAGAGACATGCAAAATGTAGGTTTTTGAAAAAAATGGCAGTTTTTAATGCATGTCAGTTAGAATTATTATTTTTTGTGTTGTGTGTCTCTGCCAACCAGCCATGTTGGAGTTTAATGCCTCTCCAGACTCATATCATATATGTATGGAAGACTTTATTAGGTGGACACCAAAGATCAGTTCTGCATCTGTCAAACTGAGAAATATTGTCACAGTCTCCTCCTCCTCTGTTCCTGAGTTACGGCTGGAAAAGTGTTTCTGCAGAGCACTATGACGTCACAGTGACGTTGATCTTTGGCCTTCTGGATATAAAATATTATTGCTTTATTATGTTAACTTGTTAGACATTTGTGTGAAATTCTGTCAAAATCAGCATATTAATTCTTGAGTTACATCCAAAAATGTCTCTCGTGGGGTGACCTTGACCTTCGACATACGACCATCAAACTCTAACAACTTCACTCTCGAGTCCAAGTGCATATTTGTGGGCATATGTAATGGACCCACCACATTTCTCTGAATGCAATAGGGGGGTGACGTCACAGTAACCTCAACCTTTGGCCACCAAATTTTAACCAGTTTTATCAAATTTAAAGAAATTGCCTGAAGGTGTTCCTGAGGTATCATGTTCACCAGAAAGGGACGGACGAATAAATGGGCAACCAGAAAAGATAACACCTCTGGCCATGCCTGTTGCCAGCACTGAAGCATAATAAAAAATATAAAAGAAAAAAAAAACTGCTGGATTTATGCAAGTTTACGCATTTTGTCTGCTTCCCAGCATAAGGTGTGGCCTCACTGGATATTTCTATGTTAAATTTATAATCTTTAAGCCCCACCATGTTTAAATTTGGGAGGCAAAGCAGTCAGCTCCACAGAATTCATTTCCATACTCAATTAATAACAGTCAGTGAAGGGTGAGCCAGTGAAAATGCCTCGTGAAAGCACATGCTATCTCATGATGAATCATAGTGATATTTCCCTCTGGAGCACGGGCCTCTCTAAGCCCTGGTCTTGGATCAGCTTTTCTGCCATCAGACTTTAATGATTAGAGGCATGAAGCAGGGCCCTGGGCCTTGGCCCCAGGGCACAGTCCAGGTCCACCTCATAATTCATCCTACTTCTCAACATCTCTGCAAAGCGCTGTGCTGTACCAGAGCTGAGAAATGGTCCCATAAGAAGGCAGTGGGATACATTTAGTGCCAGAGGAGAGAGACACGCGGAGCCCAGGGAGAAGCACAGGTCGTGAGATTACAGTCTCCCTGTTACCCCCTTCATTCAGACAACTAATCAGAATGAAAACAGGCCAAGAGCAAACAAAATCTACAGTCTGTGCTGCCATTTTACAATAACACCCTCCCACTGCAGACAGCTCTCCCTGAACAACTCTCTATGTCAAGTATGGAGTACACACCCACAAGACAGCAGAGCAGCTAGCAGAGAAAGAACAGGTACAGTACCAGATATGACCTTAAATTTGCACTGTAGCACAACAGGATAACACCTAATCTATGATAATCAAAGAGTGTGATAAGCAACGGAATTTGGGAGAATATTTTTGCATTTCTGCGTATTTTGCTTATTTTTGATTTGATATCTTTTCATGGTCATCACTATAACACCTCAGCCTTTTGAGAGCAGCCTCGTGAAAACCTGATTAAATATTGAAAATGTTAACGTGACATGCAGATAAATGTGTTCTGAGTGCCACACTGGGCACAGCTGAGCCCCAACTCTGAAAATCAATACAGCCCAGGCTGCCTGTTGCCCTGGAGGAACTGAGGGAATAGGTCACAGTGGCGGTCTGCTCCCTGTCTCATACACAGCCACACACATGAAAGGGTAAGCATATCTATTTGAAAATGCTACAGGCTGAAAACAGAGGAAGTTAAAGCTTAAAAAAATGATGTAAATGCACTTGAAAAAATGGTTTTAATGTTAAACTACTGCTCTGCACAATAAATAACATTTAATACTACAAATAAATAAATAAAACCATGATCATCACTATGTCAAAAAAAATCACTCTGAAAAGCAGGCGGAATAAAGTCACTCAAACATGAGCAAACAAACTCTCACAAACCAATTGGATAATCAGCCGTATCTGAACACAATGCGCTTTCCTCCAATGGCAGAGCACAGGATAATTGTCCCGGCCTCTGATTGGCTCATAGCGACGGCTGGTCTTACCTGATAGGTTGCAGTTGCATCAGTGCTGGTGTCAGTCCCCAGACTGGCTAGCTTCTCCTTCATGTGTAGGTGTGAGCGCTGGCGCACGCAGAAGAAAGTGGCCGACACCGCCACGGCCACCAGGATGAAGAGCATGCAGAGGACGGAGAGCAGGAGGAACTGGCCCGACTCCACCGTGGTCTCCTTCACCACGGGGATCTGGGTCAGGCTGCCCCTCTGGAGGACACACACAAACAGAGAGAGAACACACTGTCAAGAGCGGTAAATGATGCCAGTCTGTCTTTTTTTTTTCCCAGACTGATGCAGTCGCTTTTGATTTACAGCAACCTCCGTATCAAGTCTGCAGTGCATCAGTTTTCACCTGAAGGCTTGTGTTGACTTTCCAGTGGGGGAAAAAAAAATGTGGATGCAGAAGTGATGCAAGTGCCTTGTCACCTACCTCCACTTCCTCTCCCACTCTTTCCTTCCACCCACTGCCACTGTCTGACTGGCCACACTCATTAGGCAGCTCTAACACTGGCTTTATAATATGCATTCAGGCTCAGTCAACCCCTATTACCAGCCCCTGTCCAGTACTGTCTCCACACTGTGCCCCACTATAGATATTTACAACCCCATTTAGTGCTGGCATAGCCCGGGCTGGCACTGTGCAGCTACAGGAGGCTGGGATACTAAAAGCTGGTGCTTAATTAGCTCCTCTGGTCCTGAGTTTGGCTGGATTAGGCCCTGGCCCAAGCTGCACAGCTACTGGCTACCAGGACTGGGGAGACACAGGCGGCCCAGACTGGACTCTCACACATACACCGCCACCAGTTGAGTAAAAAAAGCTGCTCAAACATTCACAGCCACACCGCATGTTAATTTAGACAGTAGTCTCTATAGCGGACCAACTTTAATGTGGTTTAATATCATCTAAGAGATTTTTATCAGTGTAGTTTAAAGAATTGGCCTCTGTGTTGATAATTGGTCCACTTGTGGCCATTTACTGTAATGATAAATTCCCTGTAGGCCACACTGATACATATTTTGAGAGCATAACAGTGATAATTAGGAGCAATAATGTGGACGGATAATTAAAGATACCTAGAATGTAGCTACTAATAAGACTGCCTGTGCTGATTGCGTATGCATCCTGTCAATTTGTTTTTTCTTTGAGCTCTGAAAAACAGAGGGGTGCAATTTGCCCCAGCACAATTTGCTTCACATAAATCATCCTTACTGTCCTCTGCGATTGACGTAAAAACATGGCGTTTCTGTAAAAGCCAGCTCTCTGCAGATTTTGATCTAATTTTACCAGCTGCACACATGCCAATAGCTATGCATCTGCAAAAGGGCAATATCAATAACACTGCACGAATACATCAGCAGGCTCCTAATTGTCTGCATGCAATACTGAAAGATTGATGGGTGGAATGAATCAAATCCACACCAAAAAAAAAAAAAAAAAAGCCAGCAGAGCTCTGACATTTAGCCTGAGGGGTCTAATGGGCCGGTTGAAGGATGACTACATCTCTTGTTATACCATTTTCAAAACAAGACACTTCACCTCACACCAGTAACAATGCGGTTTGACCTTGTGGCTCGTAATTGCCAATGTTTTAGCTGTTGTGCCGATGCCCGGCTCTTTCCGATTACTGTGTTGGGCCTGACGACAGTTGCTGTTGATTGCAATTGCAGTGGCTCGAGCATGTAGCTTCAATCAAGCATTAAGAGGCTGGACAACAACTGAGAGGTTTGAAGAGACTCATATACGTTTATAGGGGGGAGAAATGGCCTCCATTTCATTTTTAGTGATTCAAATGAACACACAGACAGCAGCAACGTTTAGAAATGAAAACTATTTTCATTTGCTGGAGTACTCATCTTATCGCACACATTCTACTATAATCACAAAGTATTATATATATATATATATAAACTCTCTCTACTTCGCATTCACCATATGTGGCACCATAGATGCAGCATGTTGCACTGGTTTAAGACTCTGAAACCAAAGCGCCTACTGCCTCAACCAATTTCCAGCAGTAACACTCCCAAGATTGCGATCCTATCTTTAATTTCGAAAAAACAAAATAAACATTTACTATAAAGTTAATCATGGATGTGGCCCTTCATAATCCATGGCTATTCTTGAAAATTATTATTATTTATTTGAAAAAAATGAATAAAAAACACGTGGGAGCGAACAGACTTGAAATGCAACGTGATGTTAAAAGCGTGTTTGAAGGTGACGATCGAGTTGGAAGGAAACTAGAAAAGAGACAGAAAAGAGGAGGAAAAAGGGAGGAGATGTGACGCGAAGAATTTTCTTTTGAGTTTTGTCCCTCACTTTTTTTTTTCAATTTTTATTTATTTCAATTGTATTAATTTATTTTTACCACAACTGGAGTCTCGTTAAACTATAACTTGCTTCTAGAATTTCCACATAACTACAGGAATCATTTTAACTGAAATAAATCTGACTGTTTAAATATCACTGGATAAAAAAAACGCCAATATTTTTTTTATAATCATAATCAATTGCATTTACATTTTCTCTTTATTTTACATAGATTTAGTAAAAAGTGAAATAAGATCACAGAATAATGCATCAGCTTTTTTTAAAATCTTGCTTGAATTTTTTTTGCTTAAAACTCACACACACACAAAAATCATTTTCACTCTATTCCTATCTCTAGTTATAACTCTCTGCCTCTAACAGGCTTTCTCCCTCTGCTCCTCTCTTCTGTTCCCATTGCCCCTGTCTGGTGTGGTGAATTAGCCAATCTGAGAGGAGACAAGGGGCAGATGGATTTCGGTGCTCTGGATTATTCACATAATAAGAGGGAAGGTCAGGCAGAGAGGTGCTGTCGGGGCGGATGGCTATCCATTCACTCACGCCACAATACCTTAAAGAAGTACAAGAGGAAAATCCTTCCAAACACACAAGTGCCAAACCTTAAATCAAAGTCTTTTTTTTTTAAAGTTGCAGCTACTATTGCAGATTTGAATGGTATGAAATCAGCTCCGTGTAACCAGTATTCATGTGAGAACCTGTGATTAACCCAAAGAAAAAATAAAAAAGGAAAGATCAGTTTAGCCCAAACCAAGTGTTTTCTAATGCTGTTCAAATTCTGCAAATACAAAAATAACTGAGACTTGTTTTCAGGATAT
>JAVDPK010002416.1:338911-369187 GCA_034780415.1 Cichlasoma orientale
ATCAGTTTTATATAAGTACCTCTGAAACTCCAACATAAAAATGTTCTATTCAGTCAGTCCGACACTACAATCATATAATAATAAATCTAGGAATTAAATAGACATTTATGCCACAAAACACATGATTAAAATGGAATCATTCGTGCAGTCACAGAGCGGATTTACCAGCTTCAGTTCTCAAGGTTTAAGAGTTGGAGCTGCCGGCACCAAAGAGGATGAACCTGCTCAGAAACTTTGTCCCCTGCAGCCAGATGTGTTCCCAGCAAAGCAGCAGACTCAATACACCGTGTCCTAGGATTTATTTTTTTTCTCAGAGGTTAGATTTATTTTTTACTACACTGTAAGGCAAATGCTTTCGATGCTCGATCACATTTATGCCATCAGCTTTTGGTGATTCGGTTTCCAGCACATTATCGCGCAGAAGGAGCGAAATTAAATGTGGCCAGAATGAGAAACAGACCTCCTAAATTATTCTGCAACTCGATGAAAATAATTTTGACTCACATCGGAGACAAAAAAAAAACAAAAAACGAGCTTTCACCGTGATTGTTCACAAGTTTTTCGAGGCCGATCCTCCAGGAAGCCTTTTTAAACCATTAAAACTTGCACACTGATTACAGCACAAAATAGACACGCGTTTCAAGCCAGGAGATAATTACCTAAATCCATGTCGCGGGGCAGAGCGCACATTTCGCAGCAAACGGAAGATGCTGTGTCTTGTATTCCTGAGAGCATGGATAACCACTGACGCTCGCCGCAGCTCCAAGAAGCATTTGCGCGTCCCGGCCGCCCACTCAGTCCGCTTCTCCAAAAGTTCCCCTGCGAAGGTCCCATGCGTCCCCTCCAGCGCCAACAAAAGACCGCGGTTTCAACACGTAGATGAAGAAGGAAAAAAAAAAGGGGGGGCGGGCGGAGGGGAGAGTCGGAGAGAATAAGAAAAGGGAGAAGAATGTGGGATATGCCCGCCTGATTTTCCGAGCCTCGGAAGAATGTGCAGAAGCCCCACTAGTGCGTCCTTTCAGCGCCTCTGTGCCAATGAAAAGAGATGGGGAGGTGGTGGGGTTGGGTTTTTTTGCGATCATTTAGTTAAGGCTGAGCCCCTCCTTATATTCAGCCGCTCAGGAGTCCCCGTCCATTGCACATGTCATATCCACTGGTTGCTATAGCGATGCCTCCACATGTTGTCGACAGTGAATGTTCAAGGAGCGATGCCTGGCTAATAGGCTTGCGGGCCGAGGGGCGATATGAATGGACATAGGGCTAGTCACTCATTTGTTGAGCTACTAGGGGTCTCTGTGTTTGGTGTGTGAATTGCTGTTTTCTCAGGCTCTCCTTTTCCTCTGCTCCCTCTCCCAGGGATTCAGTTATGTGAGCAGAATAAGGGAGATGGGGCAGTCTATTCTTCAAAATGGGCTTTTGCATTTAAAGCTGAAGTGAGCGCTATTATTGAAGGCTACCACACAGTACAGGAGTTGTAAACTATATGAATGCTGCACTGGAGATTGGGTGCATTCTAAAAAAAAATTGCTCAACCCAAAGTAAAATGTACATAATATAGCTAAGACTTTGCTCCGCTCCCTTCCCAGTGCTGCTAAAATGAAGTGAAAAGGAGGTGGAAATTGCAAGTTTAGCAAGTTTTAAGGCTAAAACTCAATAAAATGCTATCCTAATTAGCAATCAGTCTGAAAAAAAAAGATCCAATGGAGAGCAACAGCTGCACTTAGCAGCGAGAGAGAGAGAGAAAGAGAGAGAGAGAGAGAGAGGGAGAGAGAAAGGGGGATTATGGAGCGCACAAGCAGAGAAAAGGAGAAAGCAAAAGAAAAGGGGCGGTGAAGAGAGGAGAACGGGGGTCCTGTCAAATGCAGATGACGAGTCGTGGGGAGGGGGGGGGGGCTGTGTGACGGGGCGCTCTCCAGTTTATTTTTTCCATTCAGAGAGCACCCCCTCCTCTCCTCTATTGTCCCTCAGTGTGACAGCTGGAGTTGGCAATGTGAAGGGGAGAACAAAAACGAGCTTGCTGTCCAGCCTGGGTCCGTGGCCACATCGGACGCCACCCCGCTTTTTCCAAAAAAAAAAAAAAAAAAAAAAGCAGGGCCAACCAGACGGCCCCGCGGGGATGAAACCTGAAGCAGAACACACTCCGATTGACTCAACGATTTCATAGCATCCCCAAAACTCTTAAACGCATAATTGTACCAAGCAGAATTCGCTGCAGAACTAAAACTGTGAGTGTATTTTTGCTTTCCCTTTCTCATAGCCACAAAATGCGTGACACTTCACACATCATGCTTCCTGCACACTTGCATCTGCAAATATCAGAAATTATTCAGAATTCAGACTCTGTTTTCTCTCTGCCTGCCAGAGGGCACGTAAATGCTCTGGCCAGCGAGGCAAATTTTTCTATTTTGCAGTATTCGGATTCAGTTTGATCACATGAACTCATTCTTTCTGCAGTGGCCTGCTGTTGCAGCAATGCACAACAGATGCAGAAGTAATGCATGGTGGGAGACTTTTATCACGACTGCCGGTGAGTGGGGTTTATTACCGGTGAGAAATGAATAGTGGCCCCTGAACTTAATCCCCAGAAAATCAGTCCCTACATTAAGTCGACGATCATATCTGTCTTGTTCCCGGTCGGACTGGAAGAGAGACCTGTTCACGCTTTTTTTCATACAAGACACGCTGGTCACACACCTGTCAGCCCTATCTAAATCCACAGTCATCCAAATAAGAGTATTCCCCTGACACTCCGTGGATGGAGAAGCCCACCCCTTTACCTTTTCTTTGAAGGAAAGCCTGACTTTGGCACATGTTGTTTTCCTTTACTTGAACTCTACGTAAATGGACACATTTTCACACATTCCTTCTACTACCTGCTGCACAGTGCAATTTCACAACTCATGTCACATCCCCCTGGTGAGACTAACGCTAATGGTTATCACACCAGGGAGGTCTGACGTGCATTGATTCATTCTCACAAAAAAACCCCTACAAGCAGTCAGCAAGGCACTGAAGTCACTCTTGTGGTCACCGGTGATATTCGTAGATGCTGTCTTGCCTGCGTGTTCCTGCTGTAAGTACTTCCTCGGGGTAACACATGTTCCAACAGCCGCTGTGAGTCCTGCAAGGCTTATCTGTCCTCCTCTCCTCTCGCTGCTAGGCTGTTTGCCTCTGTGACACATTTCACATTTCTAATAAGAAAGACGGAAAAGCGACGAGTGTGTTTAAACAGTGGCAGACAGAGGTATGCGGCGCTTCACCATGTCACCGGGAAGGAGGGGGATGAGAAATGTTAAACAAATGTCAGGATCAAGTGCACTACCTGTGATGGCAGAGCAGAGACATCCACTGATGCCTCTGTGTAAGTTCAGAAAAGGGATGAAGAGACAATAACTTGCTCAGATATTAGCTTTGTACCTACAGGCTGCAGACATCAGGGTATGTTTACATGTCTGCCGCAAATGCACAGGTGTTAGTGGATCTTTCTTGCAAAATATACTTCCACGGTCCATCTGTGTGCACCTGCATGTGTGTTAGCTGCAGACTTTCACCTGGACACATGGAAGTCAGAGCTTTTAATACTTCTATTTTAGCAAACAGAATAGAAAGCCAGCTTGCAGAGGACAGGGAGGCAGCACAGTGGTGGTGGCGCACACATATACCAATCGCACTATAATGCTATCAGTGAGAGCCTAATGTCATTTACAGTGCTGCACAAGAAACCAACAGCTGCAATGTGTACCTGCAGACTTAACTAATGCGCGATACCGCCACACCAAAAATAGTTGGGGGTTTCTGCTAGGCTCTTTGAAACGGGGTGCAATAAATTATTCATAATAATATGTGAGAGAAGTGGTTTCTGCTGCTCAATTTGGGAAGGTGTTGGAGATTAGCTTCAAACTGTAGCGCAGAGAGAAATGTATGCAGAACAAAATACATTTGGGTTTTGTCTTCTTTTTTTTCATCCCAGATCCACCAGCTGTTATTGTTATTGCCAAAGTGATATTACACGATGCGTGCGAGAGGGAACTCTCAAGCCTCATCTGGGTTTTTGCTCCTTTTAAGCGTTTGATTTACATGCTTATCCTATACTATTTATCACGAAACAAAGCTCTGATAAAGGCAGGAGCAGAGATGTGAAGGCAAAAGTTTTGGTATGAAAGTCTGTCTGCTTGTATTCACAGTGCACCAGTGTCATTCCGCTATATTGTTAGTTGCTACACTGCACTTTGATTTTGCCCCCCAGACATAAAATCATACGTATACAGAGACAGACTATAAAAGGTGACACTTTGCTCTCTTGTCTAAACCTCCTTTAAAACATCACTTAAGGTGCAGAAAGTTGACAGCGAGGTGAATGTCTTTAAATGCATTGTGTCTGGGTGTGTGTGTGTGTGTGTCTGTATGTGTGTGTGTGTGTGTGTGTGAGAGAGAGAGAGATGGAGAGAGACACCATGTTTTCCAATGGAAGATGTTCAAAGACACAAAAAGGTCCCATTTCTGGGTTTTACTTGAAACATTTGAATTGCTGTGTCTCATGCTCATCACTTGCTCAGAGAGGAACCATTCAAAGCCCGTGTGTGTGTCAGCCATGTCATTCTGGTATTTTCCCCAGATGAGCTTGTTCAAATAGGCCTCTTTCTTATGTGAATCCCGGCCCAGGCTTTACCCATGCCAAGTAGTTCAAAGCAGTAAACATCAAGGTAAATGCTATGCCTGTCATCCTGACTATATTCAAAGCATAGAGGCAAACCCACACACGTGCACATCAGCGTGCATTTCAAAATGAAATTGTGTTGTGGCGTCATAGCCTGGAGTATGAAATCACAGCACGTGTGTAAAATTATTGAAAATCTTGTAATCGATTACAGCGGAGTGATAAATATTTTGTCTTGATTTTAATGGTTTATAAATACTGATCATGTACGCATACAGTACTATAAAGATTTCAATCACTACAGCTGAGGGAGCATTAAAAAAATGCTGTTGATGTTTGAGTTAAAATAATATTCGGTGTGGCCAGAACCATTTCCCATCAATACACTTGCACCCAGTTTTTTAAGGGTCTTGGCAGGTAGATTATTCCAGACATCCTTGGACAACTTGCCTCGGTGTCTCCCGTGTCTTCTACTGATCCCAGACTGACTCCAGGCTGCTGAGATCAGAGCTCTGTGCGGGTCATATGAATGTTGCAAGACTCCTTGTTCTTCTTGCAGCTGAAGATGTTTTTTTGTTTTTTTTTGTGGTTCACACTGTCTTCATTCAGATACTTCCCTTAGTAAACATCCATGCGCACTCTTGTCTCCAATCAAGAACGGAGAGTTGTGCATTTATTTTTTCTGACCCACACATCTAATACAAAATACTGTTACACTGAAGGAGACAAATCAACAAGCATGAAAATGAAACAATGTCACATCACACGTAACATCAATGCCCGATTAAAAAACTTCACAGCTCGCATTGGCATTGCCATCAGTGCTGGCAACATGTCCTCCTCCTAATGTCTGAAAATTTCTTGGTGGTCTCAGTGCTTCAGCTCTGTGGCCAAGCCCCTCTATGTTCTCCTATTTTCTCTTCTCTGCCCCCTGTCTGTTACCCCTCCTGCCGATCGCAGTGGATGGCTGAGCAAAAGGCAAGTCAGAATTGTGGCCTAATCAAGATCTGATGGCGCTAAGTGTTTATCATACAATTCAGATGGCAGATTACCCAAAATTGTCAGTAATCTTTGAGAAAATCGTCATTGATTTTAGAAAATGGTAAACAGAAGCAGCTTCTCTTTTCAAGCCTGCGACTATTGATTTTTCTGCTGCAAGGACAGCTGTTAATATCAGAGTTTAATAGCTGTAGGAAGTGAATTAAAGTTACTACGTTTCAATTATTGTTTCATTAACATTATTCTTTACAGCGTTCATATGAAAATAAAAAATCTAAAAAATGGATCATAAATATGTACTTGATGACTATAGACAGAAATCTGCAAACGTTTGAAGTCACTGCTTTCAGGAGCCAGACTTGTCATTTTTTAAAACGATCTTGAGCGATAGTTCTCCAGGATTTCTGAAGGTTTTTCAAAGTTTTTCTTTGGACATTGACTGCTTTTTCACTCATTTTCATTCCAGTCTTTGTACCTGACCATTTTTAGAGGAATTATGTTTTTTGCTTTGCTCGTTAAGCCACTTAAAACTGACCTATGAATCATTCACGCATAAAATAGGCATCTAATTCAAGGGATGAATCACTGTTGTGTCTACACATAACAAACAACTTAGCAAAGAACCAATTTTAAATTGTATCTTTAGGCACTTTGTTAGTAGCAGCCTGCCACAAAACATCATTTGTACCTATTTCTTTAGTTGAATCAAAGATAACACAGTTTGACCGGCATAAAACAGTATTTGTGCACCAACAAGGTGATTCCCAATGAGCTGAAAACTGGTCTGTGCAGTGCGTCCTTAAACAACAGTAAACTGGATAAATGAAGGACAAAAGACAGGCCTAAAAACCGCCATTCACCCATATTCATACAAGAACTTCTTTCTAAGCTTTAAGTGCTTTCTATCTAACATTCACACTCCAACGGTTGCATCAGAGAGCAACTTGGGGTTCAGTTATCTTGCCCAGGGATACTTTGGCACGCAGACTAGAGCAGCCAGGGATCAAACCACCAACCTTCTGAGTAGTAGGTGACCTCCTCTATCTCCTGGGCAACAGCCACCCCAGAAGAACTGCCACTAAAGAAATGAGGCGTGGCTCAAGACTTTTGCACATTACTGTATATGGTATTCTTAAAAAAACAGTGCTAAAGCTGCATATCACAGTCAGCATTGTCACCATTTGATGGCATTGAAGTAAATATACAGCTTTGCTCCTGCATGATGTTAACTTTACACTGAAATAAGAGCAGACTTCCATAATAAGAAAATCAGAACCAGAACACAATTAGCCAATAATGACTCCTATTTACCAAATGATAGTCTGTTGTTTTATGCAGGTAATGAGCTAGTTTGCCTTAAATGGTAAAGATTACAGCTTACAGCAGATAACCACTATTTAATACTTTTGTGTAACTTTTTACCTTGTTTTTTGGTTTTAAAAAGGCTCCCCTCCAAACTCTAAAGATAGAGTATTAATCCAGCCCTTTGTACACCACTTTATCAGACCTGCCATGTCTAGTTGTTAAGCTATGACTAGCTAAATCTGTCTGAATAGTCTCTTAAACTGAAGTGCAGCTTTAAATTTAAGCTCTGATCTTCCTTTTAAAAAGCTGGTTTGTTAATTCCACGCAAGACAAAGCTGTCAAGTGTTTGAGAGTCAAGTTGCTTTACTTTTTTTTTTTTTTTATTTGGTCAAGATGCAGCCTTAATTCCCAACTGGTCGTTGCTGACAGTAATGATCCTTTCTCCCTGCAGCTGTGATGACAATAGCAATATGCCTGACAAGGATGATTGTGTTTGCTAAAATGCCAGCCAAAATTAATTAAACAAGGTCACCAAATGGTAAAACTTACTAAAGTCTGCTCAGTATCAGTAAAGATGTTTGCACTGTGGCCTAAGACAGAGTAAATTATGCTCAGATTTGCATTAATCACAATGACAACAATTATTTTCAAGATGTAATGAGCTTCTGATGGGTGGGGGTGGGGAGGGGGTAATACAATACTGAAGGTGAAAAGTCATTTGACACCAAATAAAATGGCCGGGCCCAGAGTATGATCTGAGTTTGCTAAAACAGAAGCCAATCATGAAAAGTAATTGAAGGTAATACTTAATTCTATTGTAGGAAAAGATAAAAGAAGAGCCACCACTAAAAATCATCTGCAGTCAAAAACAGTGAGGAAAAAAAACACTGTGGTTTTAATAGTTTTGTTTGAATAGAATCCACACTACTTTTAGACTATTGTGTTTTCAGCAGGCTTTTTTTTTTTTTTTATCTTGGAGGGAGATAAAACTGCAATTAATTTTGAAAGGGGCGAAAACAGTGAGACAATACATCAAGTCACACATGAGTGGTGGCAGGCAGGGATATGTGGGCTGCAACGGAATAACAGAGGTAGTCAAAGGTAGCATTCATAATTGAAACCCCTGTCACAAGAGACTTAGTGGGCTGGGAGCCTCTGATACTGAGTCTGACAGTAAAGGGACAAAGGGAAGTGTTCAGAGGAGAGCACAGAGCGACTTCATAGGTTCAACAGGATGGGTTTCCTCCACACCTGAGTCCACATACCATCTGAAAGCCCCTGAAACACTTTACTGCTCCATAGCTGTCTGACTATTGCACAGACTGGTGCTCAGTTTGATTGTCCAAAGAGTTAAAATTCACCCACAATCTAAGAATAAGGTGAACTGTGCTTTTCAGTAAATTGCTCTTAAGCCGAAACAAATACAGCAGCCTATATTATGGTACCTGTGCAGTTCCTTACAGTTTCCTCCCTGTAAAGTAGCACCATAGTCACTTTTGCAGAATGATGCAATTTAAAAAGAAAGTTCACATTTGAAGCATGAGGGATAAACCTAATGCTGGATTTTCGCAAAGGAAACAGGGGTTCAAGTCCTGCGTGGGACAGATACTTTAAGAATGTTGTTTGGGCAAGAAGTCTCAAACATGTGGCTCTTTTGTCCACAAACTAACTTTATTAACAGAGAGCAAGTGGACAGCAACCTACCTCCAGCCATGCTGGAAAACACATGCACATACCTACGGTGCATGTCCACACATACACACTCAAAACACACAGGCAGCAAATGAAAATTTAAAATAAAAGGTTAAATTTAAAAAAGAGGCATTTTTGTTAAATTTATAGGCTTTCATCACATCAACTGCTACGTATGAATGTATGCCGGCTAGTCCTGAGTGGTATGGATTTAAAATCCCCCCACAAAAAGAAAAAAAGAAAAGTTGTGGAGGAAAATGAAGAATTTGACAGCGTATGGAAGGATTGCTGATATGCCTATTCTGAAACTAGCCTATTTCTTTTACTCTTTTTAAAGTTATTAAGCTGCTATTTTTTTTTCATTTCTTATCAAAGAGAGCTACTTTCAATTTGATTCATTTGCACAAACATCCTTGGGATTCAAAGAGGCCTTCATAGCTTTATAGCTACTGTTTCCTAATAGTGTCCAAGATACAAAGTAACAGTGTGTTCAACTCCAAATCTTTGAAGATGTACAGGGTGACTGGATTTAAAGAAACATGGAAGGGAGAGAAAGTAGCAGGACTCTCTGATGACTGTATGTCACAATCTTTAATAAAGGGCAAGTTTTAAAGCTACTGTTTCCTAATAGGCCTAAATGTGCTAATAGATTTTTATTCTCTCCGCTTCACAATTGTTCCATTTTGTAGGTAATAAAAAAAATAAACAATTTTCATTATTTTAGTTCTATAATTTCAAAAAATGCAACAAAACATGGTATTATTTAAAAATATCAAAGGCTGGCAACGCCTGGTTTAACCCAAGTTGGTCAGGTTTAGGAAAATTTGATGGTACGAATTGAAATGCATCCTTGCACAACATCAGGCACATTATTACAGTCGTCACGACAGTGAGACCTGCTGTGATATACAGTATGGTTTGGACTGACAAAAAGTGACAAAAAGACAGAAGGCCAGGCTAGAGGTGGCAGAGCTGAATATGTTAAGGTGAGTATATCATATATATATATATATAGGGGAGGACAGAGGCAGTCAATAATCAAAATAGTTTCTGAATTACATTTACTCTTTCTTGATCATATTTTGTGTCAAAGAGCAGTGCCTAAGCTATGACTCTATATAGTCAACAACAAAGTGCTGGCAAAAATCATTCTGTATAAAGCTACCTTTAGCTGAAGCCGAATTACTTGCACAAATTAGTACCTTAAACTACCAGGAACTCTTGATTTGGGTATCCTTATGCTATAGTACATCTTTCCTCAGTAGTATGTGACTGTGCAACCACACTCTATCCATAGTTAAACAAGTGTTCACACTACGGCCATCAATGCACTTCAAACGAATCAACTCTGGCATGTTCTCAAATGCTACTGAGCCGCTGTTGAATATGGCGTCCCATACAAATGCCAGCACACTCAATGAAACCCTGGGCCTGTTTGTTTAATGGCATCCACGCCTGATAGAGCATAGACAGAGCAAACAAAGCAAGAAATAAACCAGAACAAGCATCCCAAAGTGAATAACCAGCCTCGACACTATTGGTCAGTTGAAGTGTAGGGTATACTGGCAGGTGGTGAACGAGATCGGCCACCCACCCGGCCTGTGCACGTTGTGGCCATCAATGCTTTTTTTTATGGGCACATTTCTGCTGTTTTGCCTGTCTGAAAGCACCAAATTAAAAATTGTTTATAGTACGCATTCTCCCTAATACAATTAGAGTTTAAATTGGCCCTTTGAGAATGCCTCTCAAGACATTAGTAGACAATTATTCCTCTAGTCTAATCGAATGAAAACAACACACATTTCTGATCATGTTTGATTATGTTTATTGGACAACCAAAGTCTCGTGTCGCCGACTGCGCTGGTGCTGATGGACCCGCACATACTGAGGCCGCCTGCCTGAGCATACGCCTCGATGATCAGCTACAACTTGTATAAGTGAAGATATAGATGTAGAACCACAGGAGGCAGCGCGTGATAGGCTAAGGGTCATATCCCTGTAAATGCACACAGCCACAGCCTCATAAATTCTCATCAGTGTCTTCATTAAACATTTTCCCCTGTTATCACCATGACAACGGCGGGCCAGCGTGTGCCCGCAGGGAGAGGCGTGTGTGCCTGTGTAACCCCGGAGGTTACTTTGGGGGTAACTTGGCACAGACCGCAACAGCCCATACCTCTCCTCCAGACTCACTCTTACTATGGGGACTAAGGGGAGATTGTGGAGTGGCAGACAGCCAGGAAGGCTAGAGCTGTTCCACAGCGATCACACTTGACAGGCACTGGCTGTGTCTGGACTGGAGGCAAGCGCTCTGATTTCTCTCTTTAATTACTGCTAATCGGAGGAGCCGCAGCCCATGCTAATGAAGCCACACCAATCAGCTGGGGGAGAGTCATGGGCCTGGCGCTGCAAAACAATCCTTTGCACACAGAGAGCTGACACTGCCTGCCCAGCACTGCAGCCTCCCTGTGTGTCTCACTGTCTGTCTGTCTCGCAGCTCCAGCAGCTTTATACGAGTAGTCTGCCCTCGAGCCAAACCAAGAAGCACCGCTCGGCAAAAGAAACCTCTGTGAATCCCTAATGAGAGCGCTGCCACAGCTGTAGTACGGTGTCAGCCGCCTGTTTTCAGCTCACGTCTCCCACAGCTTCACACCAAAACCTCCGACAACAATACAAAGTATGGCTGATCAGAAATTCTGGAAGCAGAATTAATTATGATTTACGCCAAGATTTTGATGGTTCTGTAACATAATAATACATTGACAGCTCATTATTGTAAAGGCATATAATCAATGTAGCCTATTTGCACCCACAAACATAATTACACTGTATGGCTTTTAGTGGAGCTGTGATGACGTCTTTTTTCTCTTTCTTCAAAGTGAATAATGTAATGAATAGTGACAGACGTTTGATTGCATGTATTTGTGGACCTGACTTGCAGAGATTCTTCCGCCTTTTGTTGTTTCGTACAATAAAATGTAATTCCTTCTATTAGTCTTTCATATTGTTTAAGCTGTGAAAAATGACATTCTTATGTATTCTTTTCCCTAGGAATTTTACAAATTAGCCCCGAGGTGGTAGACGTCAGATAAAATGGATAGAAATACAAGATTTTGATTGAACTGCAGGTATCTGTTATGGAAAATTAAACTGGTATATAGTAATTATTAATAACTGCACAATTACTGTTTGACATGCTACATTTTTTTCAGTTGTGTACCTGTAACCCAGTTATTTTCATGTGGGTCTGTGTGTAAATTGTAACCCAGCGGTATTGAACATACAGCCCATGGACTAGAACAAGCCCCAAAGGATGGCTTGTAAAAACAATCTATTGCTGTTGCTGGTGTGGTTCTGCCAGCACAAAACAGGGATGAAAATGTATGGAAAGTTTAAAGTAGAGCTCGACAAGTAGTTTGACTCAAGAGTAGTAAGATAACATTATTAGCTGTAAAACACTTTACAGGTTTGTGCATTTGTATAGTTAGGTCCTTAAGTTTTTGTACGGCACCATGTTGGATTTTGAATCAAACAATCAAGATGTGATTGACTTCCTGTTTTAATTCAAGGGGTTTAACAAAAGTATTGTATTAACTGTTTAGAAGTTATGACCATTTTTATTCATAGGGCTATACTCTTTGCTCAGTCTAAGCAAAATTCTTCAAAACTGATCAGATGGTGCTACACAGTACAAATGGATAATGACCCAAAGCATACTGCAAACACAACCCAAGAGTTTCTCAAGGTAAAGAAATGGAATATATTGTTAAACTTGCAGTTATTTTTTCTTAATACATCTATCTCAAGCTGTTGATCTTCTGTTTTGTAAATGTTTTTACATTGCAATGGGCTGAGATGGTGTCAACCAAAAAAGAAGGCCCTGCTCCAGAATTGACACCTTCAAGCTCAACTGAAATTTGCAGCTGCCCACATGGAAAAGCGAAATACCTTCTGGATAAAGGTTGAGCTATTTGGCCACAATGACATGAAGTATGTTTGGAGGAGTAAAGATGAAACTTTCAAACCTAAGAACACTGTATCAAATGTCAAACATGGTGGTGGGAGCATCGTGCTCTGGGACTGTTTTGCTACTATTGCACAAAGTGGATGGAATAATAAAGAAAGACTATCTCCACCTTCTTCAGCTTCCCCTCAAATCAACAGCTAGACGGTTGAAACTTGGACACAGATCAAAGCTGGGTTTGGACTGGATAAAGTAGGCTACCGTTAAGCTTCCGGAATGGCCTCCCCAAAGCAAAGAAAATCCAAAATAAATTCAAGCTTGTGCACCCAATTCTTGTTTTTTAAAATCATTAAAGATGTATGCTGTACACTCATTCCACCCTGAAAAAAGGAACAGATCAAAGAAATCATTAAAAGCCCAAAATTATCATGAAATTCATGTCCATGATGAGTGTATCTAAACTTCTGATCACAACTATAAGTCACTGTGATCTGACCCAGTTAAGATCAAGTTGGTCTGGCCCAGGTTAATTCTTCTCTTTTCACCTATTAGATGAAGTCTTGGCAGCCGAAAATCCTTTTGTTGTACAGTTATCTACCTGTTCCCGCTGTGTATTTTCCTCCAACACCTGACAGGATGAGCCTGCTCATAAATGTAAACAGGCATCTTGGCAGCCATGTACACATGAACATGGCTGCCAGCGAGCCTACTGTGATATGTAAAGCAGAAATCTCATCACAGCAGGACCCTTCTTAAGTTCACAGAACACTCTGAGCATCTGATCTTTGCCACTGCCTTTTACCTTCACATTTCTGCCATGCAATGATTGCATCACAGATTTGGATGAAAGATAACATATATTACTCCAAACACATTAAAGAAAGGCCTTCAGTTTGTGGCCAAAGGGCCTATTTAGACTCAGATATTGAATGCTGTCAGATTAATATTTATTAAAAATAAATAGCAGGCAGAGCTCAAGCAATTTAAAAAAATTTAAGCAAGTTTCCCTAATAGTCTGAATTTAAATTCTGGACATTGTCATTGTCCCTAGAAAACCATGTCTCTGAATTATTTTGAATTTTTCAGAAAAATAAATGGATTAAGGAGAATATTCTCTATCTTAACATAAAAATAATACAGCTCTCTAAATATTACTTAAAACATAAATATGGATATTGTATATACGACTTTCAATTCTAAATTCAAAGATTTTTTAAATATAAGGGGATCAGATAGCACCAAACATAGATTATTTATCATTTAAATATTTATTATTATGTCTGAACACTGCAAGGTCAATACAACATAGTCTTTTCAAGCAGTGAGCAGAACCAGTAGATGTTGTGAAGCCACTCTGCACCAGACTGGTCTAGTTTCATTTCATGGTTGATCACCACAGATGGAAGATATTCATACATCCTCCCAAGTCAAGGTCATCATATAAAAAGACCATAACAGCTCATCAAGCAATTTAGTTGACCTTGCCATGCAGAAAGCAACTAGCAGTTACAGCAGGATTCACAATTACACTCAATTAAAGTCAATAAAAGATGATATGACAGTTGATTATGCTTAATTTACTGGGAGCAATGTGGCTTTCGCGTTGTGCGCCCATTGAGCAATAATTATTCAACTGCACAGCTATCATAAACTGTGGTGTTTGCTAAAAAGATGCCACATTAATGTTTCAAGATGAAGCTATAGTCTTGCGTATTTTATTTGAATATCTTTAAGATAATACTCGGATTTCTTTTAATGTTAATTACAGTCCTGGACATTTTGTTTTCTTATTAGCAACACTCTAAACTCAAGCAACTTTATTCTTCTTCAGTATATACCTTTTTGGACAACTACACAGAAAATAAATGTAGTCAAATAAATACTGCAGCCCTAATTTTGCTGTAATGTTAAAAAGATTACCATGGCCTACTGGTTAGCCTGCAGCAAGGGCTTTTCCTGCTGCTGTCAGTGCTAAGGTGCCAGATGCGCTAGGCAAGTAACCGCATGATAAATGGCAGAAGGTGAGAGCTCTGTGGCCGGGACCTGGAGCACCCTGTCTCTGCATCCTGCTGCCAGTCCCTTGGCATGCGGCTTGTCAGGCCAAATGGCAGCCACATTCCCTTTCAATGCTGACATTTAAAACCTCTGCCATGCTATCCAGCTGTGGACACCGCAGGCCCTACCCCCCACTATACCCTCAGCCTCTCCCAGGCACCCAGCCCTCAACCCTACTGCTGCCGCTCCCAGACACCAGTCAACTAATTTACATAAACAGTCAGAGCAATTCAAACAAACAACTGTGGCATTTTTGAGAATTAAAGGGCCGAATGTGCTCGCAGTGGAAGATGCAGATTATTCTTCTTATGCTTTAAAAAGTGCAGATTCTTCTTTCAATTTTTCAGGAGTCCCAGTAAATCTAACCCGTGTCTTGTTTGTTCATGCACAAAGTGAAACATGGTTAGGTTTTTAATCATGCTGTATAGTAGTACTAACTTGGTTTGAGCTACATAATACATGTATTTGTAGACCAAATCTGTATAACACATCTTCAATAAGAAAAACCTGTGAGGATGCTAATGCATTGCCTGGGGCATGCAGCTTCAGCCTCAGTTAGCATGCTAACACTAGCACCTTTAAAACAAGCCCATCTGACATATTAAAAAGTCTTCCAGAGCCATTTTTAAACCCAGCGCTGGCTACGAAAGCAGCCTGAAGAGGAATAAAAGTATTCACAGTTGCAGCCTTTAGAAATAAATTCTGTCTTGCACAAGCACAAGGCCTCTCCTTTAGTGAGATCTAGGAGGGTAGTTGAGCTTAATGACCACCATGATGGGAATAAACTATGGTGAAGCAGCAGGGTGTACAGTGATTACTGCTTCTTAAAATCTTGCCAAGCAGGTCAACCTGCACCTGCAAGAATGCCAATTGAAGCGTCATGGAGGTATCCATCGGCTCATTTATTTATTTATTTTAACCTGTGGCCGTCTCAGTGGTCTCAATATACTCCACAACCTTTAAAAGGTACCAACAACGGCTTCGGAGTCCTTTTGGGGAAATGTTAATTAATGCTAGTTCTTAGTGAAGGAGAAGAAACACAACTCTGTGGTGGTTATATTGTGTTATTTAATTATGTGCCCTATTTCTCTAGTCTGTAGAAAACTGCTCAAAAGTAGGAAGCAGCAAAAAATAAATGCGACTGTCGGGATAAAATAACTCTTTAGGAGCATGTGGTACTTTGAGCTGACTGAATATGCTCCGGATGCAGGGACCAGATTGATAATAATGGTTTGCCTATTCAAAATATTATAAAAGAAAGTACACCCTTTTTTAATTATACATGTTTTTGCATCAGGGCATAATAAAAATATATAATTTTGTCTTTACCAGGTCATAAAATAAGTAAATATGATCTCAGATGAAGAACAACACATGACATATTATACTGCCATTATTTATTTAGCAAAAACTAAACCCAAACTCAGCAGTCCTGTGAAAAACTAAGTTCACCCAATGATCCAGTAGCTTTTAGAACCAGCTTTATCAGTCACTCACAACATTTGGCTTCTTTACAATGTCGCTTCGGTTCATTGAGGTTTGCGGGCATTTGTTTATTCACGGCTCTCTTCGGCCCCGTTTACACAATAAAGTTTTCAGATGAAAACAGTAAAGTTCTGATGCGTTTCGGCCTCCCGTTTACACGAGAACGGCGTGAAAGCGATACTTTTTGAAAACGGGTTCCAGAGTGGAGCGTTTCCATTTAAACGGGTAAAAATGCTACGCTTTGAAAACTGAGTACTGGCACATGTGCACAATGGTTGCGACTTCTATAGCCACACCGCTGACTCGTGGCCTGGCAATGGGAACTGCGGCGTTTTTTCAAAAACGAAACCTGTAAAATGACATCATTTCCACTGAAAACGCTCTCGTGTAAATGGTGCCTTAAAGTCTCGCCACAGCATTTAAATAAAGTTGAGGTGTGAACTTTGAGTCATTGTAACACCTTGATTCTTTTTCAGCCATTCTGTTGTAGCTTTGCTGCTGTGCTTGGGATCAGCGTCCCGTCGCATGGCCCAATTTGGGTGAAGCTTTAGCTGTTGGACAGATGGCCTCACATTTAGAACACTTTGGTATACAGAGGAGTTCATGGTCGACTCAATGACTGAGAGTCCAGGACCTGTGACTGTAAAACAAACCAAAATCATCACCCCTCCACCACCGTGCTTGTGAGGTATGAAGTGTTTGTGCTCACCAAAATGTGCATTATGGCCAAAGGTCAAAAGGACATTATTCAGGAAGCGTTGTGGTTTGTGCCATTCCTATGGAAGCAGTAAGGGTGTACTTAGTTTTTCACACACTGCTTCTGCATTTTGGCTTTATTATTGTTGAATAAATAATGACATGGTGCAATATATAATGTGTAATTGTTCATCTGAGCTTGTATTTACTTGTTTTATGACTCGATAAGGACCAGATTTTTGTTTCATAAAGTCCTGATACATAAAACCTTAGAACTGAAAGAGGGTACAAGAAAAACTTAAAAAGAAAAACACATGCTATCAGTGAAATGACGTAAATGATTTACACGAGCGAATGAATTATTAGTAGCACTCCATAAAAGAAACCAGGACTGAAAGAGTAACAGAGCTTTTGGTTGTGAAGCTGAAGTATTATTGAGTGAACAGTTCCTAACAGTGTAAGGTTTTTCACGAGTGCATTCTTTCCTTTAATTTTATCTAAACCTTCATAATACCTCCAAGGCCACCCCGACCTTGTTATTTCTCTTCCAGGAAGAGATGAGTACACCAGAAAAAAAAAAATCTCTTATTTAATACCTTACCTAAGGTGGAAGAATTGCCCTTCAACAAGCTGAGTAAAAAAATACCACTGTCAACTACACACAGTAACCGTGCCTCTCTTTAACAAAGGCAGCAGAACATAAAAGAAGTGAAAGGTAGGAGAGCAAATACTTTACATTCTGATACTCATTAAAAACAGACAAGTCTACCCTTACCCGAGGGAGAGCACACGTCATGATATAGAGAGAGGCAAATACCAAACTGCATGGCTTGGTATCAAAGGCATTTCTGCAGTCCAAAGGTCAGGTGATGGTAAAAGGTTGCCGGGAAACGGGGCTGCTGGACGGGCTTTCATCAGTGGGAGGCAGCTGGAGTCTCCAAAGAGGCAGTGTTACACGGGGCTGCAGGCACAGTGGGGCTGCTCCAATATGACATTTCACATCCAGATCTGCCACAGTAATGGCATTTTAGCCACTTTTAAAACAGCAAGATTGGCCTTCCTGTACTGTTGAAATTTTTTATAGCTGGCAATTTTTTTATTGTTTGGGTTTATTACAGTTTCTAAAGGAGATTGGATAGGTTGTCAATATAGAAAAAGGCAATGGAGGACCAGTGTGGAATTGATTGGCTGATGGAAATACATACTTACAGCCTACACAATATGCAGACTATTCAACACACGCACAGGGAGAGCATGTACTCCAAAGTGCAACCCAGTCACTTTCATCTCCTCGGAGGAGCAACAGTGATGCTTAAATAAGAATAAAAGATCCTGAAATTAACATAAAAATGTATTTTCCCCATCTTGTGATTTTTGCAGCTCCAGAAAACCAACATGGGGAAATATGTTTTGAAGTAAAGCATATTCCCATGCCGTTACAAGATCAATTTGTAGAGCTCTTGTCACAGTTATTTATTTATTTCAGCCAGGGTATCTCTTCTCTCTGGTAGGAAATGGTCAGTGTAGTTTTCCTTTGAAGTCTCCGCTGAAATTATTTGTCCCATTCCCTCGGAGAAATTGCAGTCGCTGGTGGTTGCACATGGTATTTGTTGTTAAGTGGAATGTGCTACAATATTTGGGCTTTGTTAGATTAAAGGAAAGCAAAATGCACTGATTTTCCCTCATATCTAAAAACATGGAAATAAATATTCATGTGGAAAAAGTGTTTCTGCCAAAACAAAATGCAAATTTACAGTGATTATCTCTGAGCTACGAAGTTATTGGATCCAGTCGAGTGCATTAAGATGTAGTTTTTGTTGCCCAAGTTTCAGCTGCCTTGTATCTGGACGTAAAAGTGATGCGTTCAGTCAAATGTCATTTTAAAGACATGAAGATTAACACAAGACTCAAGTGACTCTGTAAATGTGTACATGCTGACCTGAGCGAGCTGTGACATGACTGCATCTCATCCATGTCATCCAGGCTACTTCTGTACTCGCAAACACTTTTGAATGCATGAGTGTGCGCTGCATTATGACGCCTTTTGATATCTCAAGAAGTTGAGTGCAGAATTGTGTGCACTGTATATTTCGCTGTACGGTGCAGGGACCACCACCTACAGTAATTTTCAACCAACTGGATAAGTATAGATTGTGAGCACATAAGGTGATGCTAATTCTAGCAAGCTAACAAAGAGCTGTTAGGCACTGGTATTATGTTTCCTGTTGTGTTGTCTTGATGCTTTCACCTAAGTCAAATTTATTAGAGCGTTCAGAGGCTTAATAAGGTGTACCTATTTGCAAAATATGTTGAAATAAAGAGGAGGAGGTCTGGTCATCTCTACTTCGATTTCTGCCCCCACGACCTGGACCCAGATAAATGGAAAAAAGTTGGATCTTCATTTCTGGTAAATACACAATCTGTCATGTTCAATTTGAGACAATATTACCCAGTTATACATCCATCCATTTTCTTCTGCTTATCCTTTTCAGGGTCGTGGGGTGTACCCGGCCTGTCACCCTAGAAGAGCAGGGATAGGCTCCAGCCCCCCTGCGACCCAGTTATACAAATTTATAAGACCACCTGTCATAAAAACAAGAAAAGAAATACTTTACGAAAGTGTCAAAAACTTGTTTAAAACTAAAACTTATATTGTTATTTAATAGGCAACAAACTACCCAAAATTGAGCGGAAACACCTTCTCTGAGAAGTCAGAAATTAATCAAGCATCACTAAAATTGATTTTTCTGTTCAGGAATGTAAATAACTACAATTTGGCATGTTAATCAAAAAATAATAATGTGCTTCACTATTTATTTATTTAGTTAGGCAGCTATTTATTTTGCATTTTGTAAAATAGTACATTTGAAGAATCATGGATAACAACAATAAATATATTTTAGTTGGCTGGATTAACCATTACAGAAACATAAAAAAATGATTTACATATTTACCAGTACTGTTAATTTAGGGTAGCTGTGGCATAAACCTTACACTCTGTGGTGGTCTAATAATTAGGCACACTATGTGAGTAAGTACAAAATGTACACTGTACTACACTGAAAATTAGAGTAACATTATAGCATTATTATTGCCTAACACGCATGGTTAGATGTAATTAATAGATATTATTGTATGGTTGCATTACTGCGTCCATGTGTGGCTGACTGTAATCTCCCCTATACATGGTTATGGTACAGTCCAACCACATATACAAAAAAAGAAATAAAAAAATAGATTCATGAATACTTCTTTATGTCTGAAACAACAAAACATGAACACTGTAAATATTCAACTGTGAAGCGATAATCTACTTGTGAATTATGAAAAATAAATCAATAAAGTTTCAAACTGATCAAAGAACAAAGCATTACATGGACGCTCCTCGTTGGCCTTATTTGAACTTGAAATTACATTTTTTAATTTTTTTTTTTTTTTTACAGGAAGTCTGTCAGAACATTTTCATGTAGCATTAATTATGGCACAGGATATTGGAAAGAAAGCCTTCAAATCCATTGTGAGGGGTCATCATTACATGTGACCTTTCTCTGAAATGAGTTTTGCCTCTGTGCCTTTGCACTTATTCTTTTCATTAGAAATATAACGTGGTCTTTCAGATATCATAAGACGATGGCATTCTCCCACCGGTCCTCCAGACTGACATGACAGGATACAACCTACCTACTGCTGGAATTAAAAACAAAATGGAAAACCATGTAAAGGCATAGGTACAAATAAACAGTCAGACATCTGAAGAGTACGCAGAGAAACGCAGAGCTGAGCCCTAAATAGCGGTGAGAGGTTGTGTAAGGGCAATTTATTAATACACCCATTTACTGTACAAAATGCATAAACAACACGCACATACTCAGTGCAGCGACTCTCTGTCTGCCATATATGATTTACATTTAGTGGTTGAATAATCAGTTGACACGTAGCTCAGGGAATTCTCTGCTTAATGAGTACCTCTTCACATAAGCAGTTTGCCGGAGTTATTTGGAACATGAGACCGCTGTCAAAATGTCAATGAATCTCAATTTAAGTACCAACTTAATCACATGGGGACCATCTAATGCAGGCAGGCTGGATGTGGAGCTGCGCCCTTCGTGCGTTTTCTTATAAATATTGGCGCAAATAGAACAGAAAACTGGGAAAACATGATTAGAACGTTTTACATGTCATTAGGCATTAATCGTGACTGATTGTTTTGAGAAATTTTTTAATTCAGCAGGTATATTGGGGATATTAAACTTTGGTTAAGAGCATGCTGATAAGGAGCCCTGTGGTACATTAGGAAATATTTTCTCAGCTTCTCTCCGGATGAGTGTTAATTATGTCAGCTGTCAGGACTGTTATATTCTCACAATTTGTTTTGAATATTTAATTTTTTATCTTGATGAAAGCTTCTGCACACTCATATCAGCGTAAATCTACGTGTGCTCTTTAATTACAGAATAGCTTGGTGGTCATTAAGACCCTAATTGGCTGAGAAATACTTTTTTAAATGGAATACTTTTTAGACATTAAATAATGCCTCACAAGCGGAAAGTAAGATTTAATCATCTTTCACTCAATTTTTCAGAAGACTGGAAGCTACTATTTTCAAGCCTTAGATTTGTAGTTTGACATTACATCCAGCAAGCAATCTTTTCCAAAAAAAAATAAAAATTCTCAGCCTCCCTTTTGTTCCCTCGCCTCTCCCTACTGGTACCAGTCATGCTGTGTCTATGGCTGTCAGCAAAAGCAACCCCTTTTCATGGTGTCTGGTCGCTGCCAGCTTTGGGTGTGACTCACCAACCGCACCTCCTGCACAGAGGAAGAAGATACGAGGAGGCGGGGGTGGGGGGGGAGCAGCGGAGAGGGATGGATGGTCACACAGCTCTGTGCCTTCTAGGAACGATGATGTTAGCGGAGCCAGTATGTGGTACGATCTGTCAGGGTTTATTTTCTACACTTAGAGTACTAAGTGTCTGAAAATAACATGGATATGTTCTCTGCATATGGTTTCAGCCTAGTATGAATATAGACAGCGGAGTCAATAAGAGCTAGACCGCGTCAACCATGAATTTTTTTCCGCTTCGCTTCTTTTCTTCCTCTCAGTTTTTCACACATTTACAGACTCATAAATTGCTGTGAGGAAACCTCCATTTGACTGTTGGGTTTCCACAAGCATGCAGCTCCCACTCGGGAAACAGCTGTTAATAAGAAAGACACTCAGAAAATACACCGCCACACACACACACTGTAAAAGAAAAACAAAGTAATCATTTTCTGCTCCCCCTCCTCCTTCGTAAGCCAACTTCTTTGCAATCTATAATGCAGTAGATATTGCTCGGCCTATTGATTGATGTCTCCTTCCTCCACTTTGACATTTGCTTATCCTCGTCCGCATCTACTGCTATTGACGTTTGTTCTATCTGGACATCTTCCTAAGCTGTTTTGTCATTTGTCACCTCTTAAATAAAAACGGAGGAGGGTGGGAGTTGTCAGTGATAAGACTTAATGATACCAACCGCTGTGATGGGTTTATACAAGCCGAGGGAAAGAATATCGAGGGAATGAGTAGTACCGCTTAATTTTCAGCTCTATACCTCTTATGGTTTCAGGGAGCAATTTAACCCAGCCCATTTCTATTTCTGTCACTAATAAGCAGACTAGAGACGACCCTCTTTGCAACCTCTAGCACACATTCACTCATAACTGTGGTCAATTTAGTGCAAATTTACTGAAAGCAGGCTTTTGGTGTAACACCTTTTCAACTAATGTATTTGAAGGGCCCACTCCACAGGCTCTCCTGTCAAAAGCTACTATTTTCCCCAACTTACCCTCAACTCTCCACTTCTTGGATGCAAACCGGTGAGATCAACACATCCACATTAGAGCATCACTGATAACCCCCCCCCCCCACAAAAAACAACAACAAAAAAAACACCCTCTGAGTGAGTTTTCAGGATTTATACTTTGCCAACTCACGATCTGTAGTAAATGTTGCGCTTCCTTAACGTGCATTTCAAACACAGTCTGGCGCAGATTTTCTCCCCATGAGGTGGAAGACAGATCCTTCCTTTCCTCCCTCCCTCTTTCCATCCTTCCCTCCCTCACCCTGGCTCCTGCAGAGAGGCTATTATTGCAGCTAATTATCTACAAATAGGCCCAATATGACAAACACAGCCCTGTACCAGTGCTGGCTAAGTGCAGGAATCAGTCTAAGTGAGAATAAAAGAATGAAAAGGAGGCGAAGAGAGGCAGACAATGAATAGGACAAAAGTCACAGGGAATCAAAAAAAAGGAAAAAATATGAATCAGACATAATTGAGAAGAACACGATGAAGACACAATGTGGAATGAGATGAGAGAAATTGTGGTCCTAAAAAAGATATAAGTGGGAGGCAGATGGGCGAAGAAAGGCAGTGACACCAAAAGGAAGACAGCATAGAAGGGACTAAGGCAGGAAAATGATCTTGTCTATACAGTGTGTTGTTGTCATTGGCAACTGTCCTGCTATGCACAGACCACATCTAGTTAACTCCCAGCATGCCTCATGATCAGGGCAGCTCAGGGGTCTAAGGCTGTCTGTCTCATTTTCGTAGAGAAACTCATTCACCGGGCGAGCACGGAGGGCTACGAGGCATCAATGGGTGCTTGATTAGATCCTTACCTTTGATACATATGAATATTTATCAGTGTTGAATAAATACACGTTTGCTCTTCCTTTCATCTGGATCATCCAGAGGGTCCTCCTGCTCGCCTCTTAATTTCTTGCAATGAATATGTCACAGGAGCATCAGTGCTCCCTACAAAGTGACAGCACTCGAGATAATCTGGTTATTGTTCCTCGGAGGTGTGATCAGCACTCACTTTAAGTTTTGCAAAATTAGGGCTTTTGTCTCGTTATTTTTTTTATTTGCCATGGTGACAACAGCTCTTAGAGACCTAAAGGAAATGCATAAGGGGTGGTAATCACTGCAGCAGACTCAAAAAGATGTGTTTGAAATTTGTTGCTGCATAAGATTAGTGTTTGGCTGCATGGCTGGAGCTGCAGGTGTGATATGGATGCCAAGACAAGTTGAAATCACAGAGTTATTCCTGTTTGATGAGCTCCAACACAGAGAAGGCACACAATCACTTAAGAACACCCACTCTCTCTCTCTTTTTAAACACGCAGAGCTGAATAGCAGATATTTTTAGTGAGTTTTACTTACATCACTAACTCCAGCCTCCACTATCTTCAGGCCCGTCTCCTTCTCCAGCTGCTGCTTCTGTTGGACTGCACGGGGAGACAAAAGCAGAGGAGGTGTTGAATATGAGCAGTGGATGACAAAGTAGCAGATTTTTCAGTTCCTGCGGCAGAACAAGTGGACAGTGAAACTGAGAATGATGCAATGGATGTATCAGGCTGAGTCAGATGTCAAACTGGTCATAGAAAATGTACAGCCCACACATAGTCAGACAATCTTCGTCAAGAGGGAAGGGAAAGCAGTCTCTGGGTAAGGACAGCAGTTGACAGCAGTCTATGGTGGCACTTTGGCAAGAATGAATTGTTAGCAGGCCTACAACAGGTAACAAAGCAAAAGTCGTTTTCACAAATGAACTTTGGGCAATTTCGGTTAAGATGCATTCCACAGTCTTCATTTCTCTCATACTCTGTGTGGTTTGATACTGGACACAGCATGCAGGAGGCAGCACACGGCACCTAGTTACTAGTGATAGATCATTAGCTGCATTGTGCACATATGTAATCCAGCATCAAAAAGACTTTTTACTAGGATTTCTGTTCTCATATACACTTTTTTCTTGTGTAATGTCTACAAAAGTTCAGTGCATGTGCAAAAACAGATAAAGACTATAGGAGCACATAGCTGCTCTGTGAGACTGGACTTGGGCACAGTGATAATATAAGCTAAATCCTAGTTCCAGCATGCTTATAGTGACAATGCAACCATGATGATATTCAAGCTAAATGCAAGGTGTGAATGGAAATCCTGTTTATAATGATAGCACTAACTATGCTACGCCTCATTTGATTGCTAAATATGGGACTGCGGGTCTGCATTATTCGCTGTGATTCACTGATTTTTTGGGGATATGACAGCATGTAGCTGAAAGGCTTATGCATACTGCATGACCCTTTAAAGCAGAAATAATATAAATGAAGCTTTGGCACATATACTGTTTAATATCTTAGTCTGGCATGCGTGCTAACCATAGACTGCATATAAGAGATGGCACCTCCGGGTGTGCAAATCTGTATGATTTCTAATGGCCAGCAGGGGGCGACTACTTAGATTGGAAAATCTGATTGTATAGAAGTCTGTGAGAAAATGCTTCTAATTCTTACTTGACATATGATCTCGATAAATACTTTCCTAAGTGGTCTTGGTCTTAATTGCTGGTTTTCAGTCTTCAATACAGCAATTACAGCCCCATTTAGAGTAAAATGGATATAAGCAATGTATGTTTCAGAGCTCCACTGTGACTGACAAGTGGATACCGTGAGAGCACGGTAAGTGTCCTTAGGGTCAAAATACTCAAGACAGGAATCCACAAACTGACAGGTGATGCCACAGAGGCTATGTCTGTCTGTTATATACAGTCAATGATGCTAACATTTGCTAATTGACAGAGCTGTTGCACCATTTTCACACCACTGGGAAAGCTCAAACTGCAACATGATGACGGTGCCAGATGAGAAGTTTGGTGATTGTCAGATTCTAAGGCTGGCATGATTATGTATTCTAAAGTTTACAGCAGCACGTGTAAAAGTTGTCACACTTAGAGCCGGAGACAAGTCTGTATTTTTTTTCTAGAAACCCCAAAATATAAAAGTAAAAAAATTCAAGGCTATCAGTTTTATAATGGAGAAAAGTGATGGACAGCTAGCATGGCCAAAACAATAACAATTAAAAAAAAAATGCCAGTAAAATTGTACCGCTATCCTCAAACACATTGTGCCAGACCTACCGAAGATTACCAGACAGCACATGAAGTGCTTGTGGATTCACAGCATACAATAACTTGAGCTCCTGCCTTTGTTCTTCCAGTAATTAATACACCACCCCAGTTTGATCCTCAGATCTACTGATCTAATCAAATATGGCATGCTATTTCCAAAGCTTTGTTCACGGAGGATATTCTCATGCAAATCGAACTAAAGTGAGGCAATGTTAAATATCCATCGTCTAAGATCACACGTTCTGCCGACTTTTTCCGCCTCCCCGTGCCTAACATCCCTTCCTCACTTTGATGGAAACATTTATATTGGAAAACAAAATCAAAGGGACCTTAATAGATTATGCCAAATTACAGAGTGAAACAGAAAATAGAGCATAATATTAATTGAGTTGGTTAGCATGTGAATGTGATTGGTAATGGGGGAAAAGGAAAAAGAGTGCAGTTAAAGGGAGAAAGAGAGCAGGTCCTTTAAATCTCATTTCCCCAGATGAAGGCTATGCAAATGACCCTGAAGAGCTGAACCCCACCTCACACTCCAAATTCGGCAAGGGCCTGTTTAATTAGTATTTTAATCTATCCCAGTGATTCCACTCAGTCCACAATGTATGCAGAATTTTACCTAATTAAGGACGCTACTTTTAGGATAATCATCCATCTCCCTGGCTCTTCCTCTGTCGCCTTTTCGCTGTCTGGTTATTAAGGATCCTGCAAACATTGATCATCCTATCATCTCATGAACATGGCGGCAAAGGGGACATCTTATATTTTAGTTGTCAGCCAGGGTTTTCTGAAAGATGGCTAAAAAGGAGCTTAAAGAAAGCTGAGAGAGAGCTGGAAAGGTCAAATATACATTCAAGGTCTCTGAAGAAGAGTGCCACATAAAAGAAGACAAAAGGCGGGGAAAGAAAATCTCCTGCCATTAGTGAGAGCAGAAAAGTCTTCGGCTGGCATGTCTCCAAGATGGAACTCATTTTCATTTCATGCTGCCACCCCTGTATTTAGTCACAGACATATTGGCTCTCCATAGATAGCGACAGTACCTGCTCAGTCCCGGTGCTGTTTAGGAGGGGGGTAATGAGCGAGGTAATTGGGCCCAGCTGGGTGAGGGCGTAGGTGGCAGAGGGAGGTGAAGCTGCTTAAAGGTCATGCAGCGTTTTGGTCCTAATGAGGACCCCTCCGAGGGTCACAACACATCATGAGTCAAACTATGAAAGATTAGCCAGGAATCAACACGTGTCACAGAGTCTGCAGCTCAGGTTTGACTGACAAGCTGACATTAAGCATCTTCTAGCGAAACCAAAGGAGCCTGAAGGTCAGTATTCTTGTGAATCAAAGCTAAAACCTCTCCAATCAACCTGAGGGGAAGGCCAGTCCAACAACAGCCACTTTAAATATAAATACAATGTACTTGCCAAGCTCATTAGCTGGCGTCTGGATGGATCTGGGCTGCAGAGGGAATCCAGCCAAGGGGTAGCTTGTTCTCTCACTGACTGCACCGATAACAGCCTACAGGATCTCTTTCTGGTCACCCCTTATATTAACCTCCCGCTGGAGCTCACTTTTTTTTCTCTTTTTTCAAAGACACACACACACTGATTTTGTAGACTTCAAATTAGCCACCAAATACTCCTGACAGGCTGTGGAAAAGAGATGTCAAGTCTCATTTCAGAGAGGCTCCTCCAGCCATTTTAATAGACATTGTCTGAGTCTATTTAGTCAGATCTCTAATACTGGGATCTGATCCCTGCTGTGCATTTGATCTTTTTGGTTTCCATGTCATATTAGCCAAATCATCTCATGTTCTGCAGTTTTCATGTGCTTCATTTTTAAGTGCCTTTGAGAGAAATTATGCACAAGGACATTAGTTTTAAGAGCTAATATAAAAAGAGAATTGGGTGGGACTATATAAAAGATAAGGTGACAGATTTATATGAAATACTGGCTACAAATAAACTAAAAAGTTGCCAATTTTAAGGTCTTTTGTTCTGCTTTTTTCTTAAAATTCTTGTTATTAAATGGTGTGCTGTGGGACTCTGTGAAGACTATTCATTAGCACTGCAATAGTCAACTGCACAAAAAATGAAAAATGAATTGCAAATTAGTGTACCAGTACTCTGTATACACTCACCTACCCTAAAAAATCCTGTCAGAGGGAACCCAAATCTGTTCATGCAGTGGCTTGATGGCAGGAATTATGAAAGCAAGACACATCAAGATCATGGCCCTGACTAACAGTAGAGATTAATAAGGAGGAAAAACAACCACCTTTTTTGTGCGGAACAACCCACAACCAACCACCAATAAATCACCAGCAAAAGAAAAAAAACAACAACTTTGCTTTTGTTGAAAACGGGGAGGTTAACAACCCTCACCCCGAGGGCGTCATCTTCTGGGAGAGAGTAGCTAATGCTAACGTGGCACTGAGCATTACTGCAAAATTACTGCAAAAATAAAATAAAATGCTGCATCTGAACCAGAGGCACCAAGGCCATGTGTTAGACTGTGGTATATAGGTACAGGAGCGTAGCCACACTACTGTAAATAAATAAATAAATAGTAGGTCCAGATGCTACAAATAGCCTGTGTTACGATTGGTGTTATATTTGTTATCATATGTAACTGGTGTGTTTCCTTTGTTTTCGTGAAAGGTTCTGCACAGTGTGTGAGCGTGGATATGCTAATTGGTCTGTGATTGGTACAGCCAGTGCACAGCGTACAGATGACTGGCTTCACCCTGAGGTCCATAAGGAGCCAAGATGCTAATTTATTCTCCTGGTTTTGTAAGACTGTTGATTAATAAATACAACTTTTATTCTATGTTAATAAGTTGTTTTTGTGGCTGCTTGGAGCTTGGGAAAATGGATGCTTTTCATGTTTTTGTCACGGTTCCCCCCCCAGACAGGACGTAAGAAGCTGTCAAAAGTGCCTTCGTCTGACAATGCAACCCACAGAAGTACTGACGGCATGTCAGATGACACCGTGCCTTGAAATTTTGGCTTGCCCTTTGCTGTGCATTTTACGCTAAATATCTGAAAACCACTGGTTTATATAGTAGCGTTAGTGCTAGTGCCATCACTGTGCTACCAGAACGTGTGTTTTTTTTTTAATTTCTGCGAGGGAGTAAAGGAAGAAGAACCTGATGCAGTGATATTTCCCAGCAAGGTAACAACTTTCCTGTTCCCCCCCCACTGCTGAGTGGAAAACTACTCGCGCCATATGGAACATGAAATCCGATCACAGTTGCAGTTAGTAATAACTGCAGGTTTGTTGGGCTGTTCTGTAAACTGAGACACCAGTTGTTGTTCTTCAGTTTTTCTGGCAGAGTAGCTGCTCAAGGAGTGCTGCCTCATTAAACTGCCTTCATGCTAACACCTGTAACCACAGCAGGCATCAAATCAAGCAGGCCCAGAAACTTAGGGATACAAATGAGATGCTCTGAGTAGTTTTTTTTTTAATGTAATGCTGCTGTATATACAGTATGTTTGTAACAGACACGAAACATTTCAGCCTCCACTCGAGAAGGATTTCCGTTATCTTCAAGGGACATTTTCTGTTTTCAGCATTATCCTAGTTCAAAGAATCCCTGGAAGAGTGCAAAGACCTTGAGTGTCTGTAATGGAATAAAATCTAGTTCATACGTTCCTTTGCACCATGCCATCACTCCTTAATGTCATTGTCTGTGGTGTTGCAGGAAAACTGTACATAATAAGGCAGCAAATTATAAAATGTTTGCCATTAATTTTGAGTGTGATCCAAGATGCTACCTGAGATATGAAATGGCCTCATCGCTGATCTGTAAAAATGATAACATTCAGTGCAAGAAAGTGCAATACATTAGAGAGAAGGCCTCATTTAAAGTACTTAAGGTCACACTTAAAGATGTTTTGCTAGACAACTTGACACGACAGAATGTACTTCAGAGAACGTATCAAATCTGCGTTATTGGATTGTTTGGAAAAATTGATTAAAATTCCATTAAAAAATAGACTGGGCTGTGAAATATTCAAAGTGCTCTGGGCAATGTGCTTTGATTTAAACCATTATGAATCAGACAATTCGGCTAAGTAAACAGAAGGAGCGGAGAAATACTTCAAAAAACTTGCCAAGGACTTGTTAGAGAAAAGGAAAAGGCCAAGTCAATCATCAATCAAAAAAGAGAACAAAAAAAAATCGGTTCCTTTTTTTTGAAAATCACACTGAAAGAAAATATATATTAAAAAATAAAAGGCAAGTAAACATTTAAGCTTGATTTTATGTGACCTTTTAAATCTTTAAATTGCTCTGTAGCACATGTGCTCAACAAAAATTATCCAGTGGCGAAGTTTAATTTGATTAAAATGTTGCTTTTCTCCACCATATGCTGAAAACTGGAGCAATTGGGCTTCCTCATCATAGATTCTAATAGCGATTCAGAAATGATTATCATGAAGTCATCAGAGCTTGAAGTCATGAATATACATACATATATATA
>JAVDPK010002416.1:374279-392665 GCA_034780415.1 Cichlasoma orientale
ACACACACACACACAAACACACACACACACACACACACACACACACACACACACACACACACACGCACACACACACACGCACACACATATGGCTGTATGCGCAGTTGTGCTTTTCATCCACAATTCGCTCTCCACAGGCTAATGGCTCGAACGAATCGTAATGATGTGTTGGTGCAGACATCCTGCTCAAGCCAGGAGAAACACACAACATTATGTGGATGCAAGTGCTCATGCAGGCATGTGCACATATCTCTTCTGGGTTCTGCTATAGATAAATATATTATCAAAGGTGAGATGGCTAAGAAGTCTGCAAATACACACACGAGAAAAACTAACTAAATAAGTAAATATGCTAAAGCCATCACAAGGTTTAAAAATGAAAGGTGGCATTAATATGAGGCCAGGATCTAAGCTCTAGTGAGTCAAGAAATAATTCTTGGATATTGGGGAGCAGACATGCTCAGGAGGGCAGGGTGTCCATTTTGGCTGCAGGGAGGTCTTCTTAAAGAAGCTTGTTTCACGTCGGTTCACTGGAGCTCGAATGCAGAGCTCAGTCTGAGTTTGAGAAACAGGTTGACTGTACAGAGCTGTGAAGGGTGATTTCAGCAAAAGGGGGGAAAAAAAGAACCTAATGTGACCTCATTACCGTAGATTTGTTCCGACTGTCATTAGGAATCACAAACACCATCACTCAAGTCAGCAATATGAGGGAGAGGATAGTAGAGCGGGTGGAGTAAGCAGGGGTGGGTGGATGGGTGATGGTAATCAAGTGGATTCAATCTAAAAACAAGATCTATCATCAAACAATCTATGGATGACAGAGAACATCAGCACATGCAGTATGATCACCCAGGCATACACATTTGGCCCAAGGAAGCAGATGGGTGAGCAATAGAAGACAATTAACACCACAACCATGACACATTAAACCACATTATTACGCTTGAGCCGCTAGAAGATGATGCCCAGCTGCTCAAGCTCAAGAAACCTGGATTTTCTACAAATGAAACAGATATTACAGTAATGTGCAGTTTATTTAATGCTCTATGAATCAGGAGCAAACTAAACTGGCCACCAAAAGGAAACATTAACCATTAATCACTGGAGTAATCTAATGCTGAAGGAAATGTACCTCAATTATCCATTAGTACCAAAAAATAAAGTTATAATAGAGCAAAACAAAGTGGAGGAAGGGTCAGATTTATTTGCTCTTATCTGTAGACAGTCGTGTGTTTCCTACACATACAGTAGTAGTCAAAGTTTTCGTGAGTGTGTCCAAACCTTTGACTGGTACTGTAACCAAGCGGTTATTGTAACTTTTATTAACTCTATTTAAAACATGGTCTTCCCCTAACCCCTAGCAACTTCTTTTTTTATGCCTAAAGCTAAATAAACCTTTGTTTTCTCAACGTCGACAGTGTCTCACAGATACACACAAGATATTCTTTAGCATCAGTGTTGTTACTCATCATTTTGTGGTGAAAGTGATACTCCTTTGGCGTGATATTTAAGCATACAGGTTTAATGTGTAAAGATGTGCTATAGTTTAATCCAAACCCAGCTCTTTTCCTCAAGCTAACCAAGTAGTTTTGGTGCTTAAACCCTGAACAAGCAGCTTGAGTAAAAGAAAAAGTGAAAAGGAAACTAATCAGTGAGTGATAAACACAAATCTTCCAACCACAACACACTAGTCTCCTAGATGAGAAAAAAAACATCTATCACCACCAGGCCGACCCTCCTCCTGATTGTTCTTTAAAACAAGAGCATTAACTCTCAGGGTCCAATAGTGTCTAATACTGCCCCAACAGCTTCGTACAAAACTGGGATGAGAACACAGGAAAACAGGGCTACGGTCGCCCTAGGGAAAACAGTGGTTGGAGATCGTTGCAAAACCAAAACTATTGCGACTGTGTGTGCAATCAACTTGCGATCTCCTTGCCTTTGAAACGGTTGCTTCAAAGATGGGGACCAGGTGAGACCACCCAGAGTCAGTTGCTATCTTCAAACCGACTTTGGTGTGTCAAGACAGTTAAAACGGGGATAAACTGGCAACAAGTGAGTCTGCTATCAGTTTTTGATTGGACGGGGTCAAGATAGCCATTACATGCAATCTCTCTATCTGTTAACCTGTGCAATTGCCTTGTGACAAAAAGTGGGCACTGCAACTACTTGCAATTGGTCCCAGACAGCAAAAAAATTCAGCGCAGTCAATCACCAACCACCAGTTTTTCCTGATTGTGTTGAGATTGCCGTCTTGTTTTTACTCTAGTGTAACTGATGCCTAACAGACCCCTTTTTTTATGGAGAGCAGTAAAGTGAGATTTCAGACTGTGGATTGTCACAGACTGTTGATTGGTAATTTGTGACACACTACATTATAGGATTGTAACCAGACAGCAGTTTGCATGCCATTATCACCACTTAGTTAATTCCTGCTTGCACTATAATGTGGATACTGCAAATCTGATTCTTCTGGCACCGGGACATTTTACTGGATTTAAAAACAATCCAGCCAGTGTTAACATGGGAGGACTAACAATTAGCTAATCAGCACCATGGGCTGGGTTAATGCTGTTGTCAAGTCGTGCACTGTGACCGGTCAGATTTTTAACAGCCAGTTATTCCTTGTTTTCTGGGAAAGGCTACAGTGAGAGAAATGAAGGTCCATGCTGAACTGTATTTTTTATTTTATTTTACTCCACTTTACTTTTAAAACTCCACTAAGAAGTTAGCATGACTTTGCACTAGGGTCAGCTTAAAATGACACATTGGTCTCTAATGATTGGTTAGGGGAAATTGAACCCCCTCCCAAATGGAGATTGGTCAGAGTAACCATAACCCTTTTAGACTCAGTTCAGACACAATTTATATAGATGCTGATGCTGAAGATGCTGCTGCTGTAGTCATCAAGGGATGCACATGGTCAGCAGCAATACTTAGGTAGGCTGTGGTGTTTGGCCAAAGTGTGCCAAGAAAATATACTCCACACGTCACACCACAACCAGCAGCTTGAATCGGTGGTACAAGCAAGATGAATCCCATCCTTTCATGTTGTTTATGCCAACTTCTGACCCAACCTTCCAAATGTCGCATCAGAAATCAACATGTTGTGCGTTCAGACATGCTCTTCTGCGCACCTTGGTTGTAACGAGTAGTTATTTGAGTTATTGTTGCCTTCCTATTAGCTTGAAGCAGTTTGGCCATTCTCCTCTGACTTCTGACCTCTGACATGAACAAGGCATTTCCACACAGGTGACACTGATTGGATATTTTTTCTTTGTTGTCCCATTCTCTGTGAACCCCAGAGAGGACTGTGTGGTAAAATCCCAGTAGATTAGTGGAAATACTCAGGTCAGCACATCTGGCATCAACAAACATACCACATTCCAGGTCACTTAAACACCTTTCTTCCCCATTCTGGTGCTCGGTTTGAACTTCAGCAGGTCGTCTTGATTATGTCTCCATGCCTGAATGCATTGAGCTCTTGCCATGTGATTGGCTGATGCAGTCTTCATTTCTTGTAAAATAATACTCATTATTAACAATTAACAGGTGATCATTTCAAAACTGTCCAAGCAGTTATTTGGCAAGTTTCAGTTTATGGTCTGACCAGCTGTGATTTAGTTACCAAATTATTCAATGTGAACATGAAGAGATCAATACAAATGTATTGTCTTGTCTGTTGTCATCATAAATTTGTTTTAAAACATTAAAAGGTAAAATGCCTATCTCAGTTTTCAGGGTGAACTTAAAAAAAAAAAGTGGCTTAATAATTTGTCATTCATAAACTAATAAAAAAAGCAAATTGTTTAAAGTGACATTTTTTGCCTAAAGGTTTTATTTCAAGAAGAAAGGCTGCACTCTCACTGAATCGATGTGACAGTATGAAATTGTTCAAAAAGTTGCCACCATTTTCTAATATAATCCAAAACAACAGTCCAAAATGGATCCTAACTCAGGATGAAATATATGTTGAGCTGCTAGTGTTGGCCTTACAGTAAGTATAAATTCATCAAATGAACAATATAAGAATACAGAGCTTCTGTTTAGCTCCCCCCATTTCCAACTAATGCAGTTTCTGAGCACCTAGATTCGATTTACGGGGCTTCTTTCATTATTTGAGACAGTCAAGATGCTTTCAGCTCGAGGAGGTAGATGTCAAAGACAAAACATTTGCTGCCAGCGGCCTTTAAGTAAATCCCTCCAACCACCTGTACAGATGTTAGCGGACATCTTTCCTCAGAGAGTGGATAAAACAGCCGAGGGCTGCGCACGTCCGCCCGCGTCTCTCTCCGTCCATGTGAAGCATCCTGGCTGCTCGTCAGATCGCGCTGTTAATCTCGCCGTGCTGTCTTCCTGTGTACAGCTGGGAGTGGTGGGTGCAAAATGAAAGTGTAGCACAACAGCCTCATGCCAGGTGTCAAAATGAGAAATATGACATTTCCCTTCTGAGATTTTATTAGTTGTGATATCATTTTGCATTCAGCCTTCCTGATGTGTCACCGAGCTCTTTTTTTATTTTTATTATTATTACTATTTTGCTTCGGGACAAAATGTGATAATCATTATTGTATGTCTAAAGCAGAGCAGCTGTGACTGCAAAGAGAAAACCCACAAAATGTATTCAGGATGGGACGCAATTCAGAAATCAAAATACACAGTTTGACTTGCGTGTTTGCTATCGTATAATTCTCCCCACTCTGAATCAATCATCTTACTGCGAAGTTTCTCAAACAATTGCTTTTAAAAGTGCAGCAGCACAGCATGATGATTAAATCTATACGCCACAGCAGCGCCGACACACTGTTTTTTTCGTTTTTTTTTTTTTTTTTAGGATTAATTTCATAAATAACTGCACAAATCTCTCTATATGTTTCAAAATCTCCTGTGACTGAACTTTCAAGTAGTTAGAGAGGGAAAGACAAGACTGTGTAAGCACACCTCCCTGCCTTTTTAAGGACACCTGTTGGGCTGCATGGCTCATCTCCTCCTCATTTAGCCGTCTGTCTGGGCTCCGTGGGGCTGATTACCAGGAAGAGCTAATTCCAGTTGCACTGCTTATCAGTCTAATTAGAGCCCCTGGCAGGTGACTTGAAGGAAGTTGTATGTCTCACGGATGTTCAAGCAGAGCAATTTGTACAGAGATGGGGGCTGGCACATGACACAAATGCAATATCAAAATCATAAAACGGAAGGGTATAAAATTGTGGTTTGAGAATTGTGGTGACAGATCACTCTTGGTAATAGTGTTTCAGTGCGGGGGACATATTTTCAGGGCCTTTCTGTAGAGCAGAGGGCGCCTTGAGGAAGTTAAATAGAGTCTTTTGCATCACTTTCATCACGCAAAATTTCAAGCGGTGACAACAAGTCAAGAGAAAGAGGTGACATCTTGAGTAACATCTTTTGGTAAAAGTATCAACTGTCAAAAAAAAGAGAGAAAAAACCCAGACAGGCTTTGGTTCTACAGAAGAGAAAATAGGAAATGGAAATTTTTTTTTAGAAAAGAATATAGAACATCAAAGAAAGAAAAAGAGACACGAAAAAGGGCAAACACAGTGAGAGTCAGGGGCGGAAAGACAGTGAGAAAAGTTGAGGACAGCGTACAAATCTACAGAAGGAGAACAGGTATCCTGGTAGTGTATCAGTCACTGATAAAAGGTCAGTAGTCTGCTGTTCGCACATCCAGGTGCTAATGCAACACCTCTCACACCTTCCTCAGCTGCTGGTGTCTGTCTGCCTGCAGGTTGGTGGGCAGAAAGACTGTTTGTGCTAGAATAATATGCTGTAATCCCCCATCTCAGATGTAGCCTTAACACAGGTAATTGGACTTGGAGTGTGAGGAAGCCTGTGGCTAGACACACACACACCACTGTGAAACAGGCGGGCTGTCGTCTGATTTGAAATATGAACAGAATTGCTCATTTTCTCAAGAGAGATAAGCCCTGCTTTATTTCGTTTGTTTGTGAAGTAGAGCTGCTTTGGTTCTGATGTTACACTGTTCTGTTAAGCTCTGAATGTGTTTTGAGAAGGTTGTATACAGTAAGAGCAAGAATAAAAGATAATGGTTTCTTTTTTTTTTTTTTATCCTAGCAAAACCAAAAACAGAAAAGCAAAAACTAAAGGACTTTTTTTTTTAAAGCTTTAATGCAAGCTGCAAATGTTAGCATTTCCAGCTAACTCTAACATGCAGTTAGAGCTATAATTTGTTTGAAAACGACACGTTTGTAGTTTTGCTTTGTTCACCATTACAGTGGCTTTTAAATCAAACAATCAAGATGCAATTGAAGTGCAGACTTTCAGCTTTAATTTAAGGGGTTTAACAAAAATATTGCATTAACTGTTCAGGAATTATAGACGTCTTTCTTTAATACATAGTCCTGCATTTTCAGAAACTCAAAATGAAGACATACGGTAATATCTGAAATTGATTCAAAGTGTTGAATTTGTATTCTAAACAAATCAAGGACACTCTCAAGGAGGTAAGCGAATCTTTGTCAAGGTCTACAATCAAGTAGCGCCTTTATGAAAGTAGATACAGAGGGTTTACAACAAGGTGCCAACCAATGTTTACACTCAAGAACAAAACAGAGAGATTAGACTTTGAAAGAAACCATTTAAAGGAGCTTGCACACTTCTGGAAAAAAAACTCTTTGGACAGATGAAACCAACATTAACGTGTACCAGCATGACTGGAAGAGAAAAGTATGGAGAAGGATGATCTGAAGCATACCACATTATCTAGCTGACATGGTGGAGGCAATGTGATGGGTGATGGCATGGGCATGTATGTGTGCACGGCTACACTGTCTGCTCAGATTCAGCCAAATGCTGCAAAACTAATCAGGCGGCGCTTCACAGTGCAAATGGATAATGACCCAAAGCAAATGGCAAAAGCAACCCAAGAGTTTTTGAAGGCAAAGAAATGCTATAGTCTTGATTGGCCAGGTCAGTCACCTGATCTCAACCCAATAGAACAGCTTTCATTTAATAAATACAAAACTGAATGCAGAAAAACTGAAGGTAGTAAATAAAGAAAGAAAAAGCCTAGCAGAGCATCTCAGAGAGGAGATGCTCTGATCTGTTCATAGGTTCTAGACTTCAGGCAGTCACTGTGGAGTATTAAAAATTATTATACTATATTTATAATGATGTTTTTCCAATAATTTTTGACCCTCTGAAAATGGGGAATAATGTATAAAAAGGGGTATAATTCCCAAACAGTTAAGGTGAAAGTTTTGTCAAAACCCTTGAAATAAAGTTAGAACTTTGCACTTCAATCACATCTTGATTTGTTTTTATCATCCACTGTGATGGTGTAAAGAAGCAAAACTCAAAGTGTCTGACAAAAAGTGTCTTTATTCAACAATTTATGGAAACAACTGCCCTTAAACTGTATATAAACGGATATAGCCACTATGATGCAACTTTTTTAAAAAAAATTGCTTTAATCTTGTTTTGAGTGAAGCCTTGAGCTTGTTATTTTAGTCACCACTGTCTGTCTTTCTTTCTTTCTTTCTTTCTTTCTTTCTTTCTTTCTTTTCAAACCAGGCTTGACCTTACAATAGCTGTGCAGTTATCATATAACGCTAGTTTGCTTTTTTAGGAAGGTGTATTTCATAGTTAAATTGGCTAACAGCCAATTGCCCTAAATATGCAATACGTAAGGATTAATTCTGGGATAACAAATGGGTGAATTAGTCTTATATAAAAATCTATCTCCTGTACAGTTGCTATGAAGGGAAAATAGATACAGAGTCTTTGCAGGGCCTACTACCCTACTACGTAACCTGACATGCATCTCTCAAGAAACATAACTACACAGCAGCTTAAAGCAGTCTGCAAGGATTGTGATTGGCCTGTTCAGAATGGTTGATTCCTCCTGTGCATTTCTGGATACTTTTTTGCTGCAGTTTTGAGGAACTAGAGGGACAAATATGTTTGCACCTGAATAAAAACTGACCACAACAAAGAGCGAGAACCCAGCAGGGAAATAAGTCTGCATGTAAAGCATCGGGACATGAAAACACAGTAATTAACACACACACAGTGCATCTTGCACAAGCATAAATACCAGCAATGTGTTGGCCACTTACATACGTACGAAGGCCCAGCAAATACCCAGTACAGAAGTCTAAATCAGGCCTTACAGTTTGCTGCGTCAGTGGATAATGTAGTAACCAAAGAAATTAAAACAGTCAAACTTGTCACGTGAGACTGCTTTACTTTTACCATTCATATTTGTCATTGTGCTATTTTTGAATTTTTGAATTAAATGCTTAAAATATACAAAAAAAGCACAAAATTAAAATCCGACAGCAGTTTAGATGAAGTTCAATTAAAATAAATATTTTCTGGAAGACTGAAGATTAAATAGTCCACAGTATCTTTAGGTATGATGCTGTTTCATAATTCCAAAGATAGTGTATAGCTGCAAGTATTTAAGCATGCTCACTTTCTTCCAGAAGAAATGGTGATCATATATCTATATATTCCTATCCTTTGTGTCATCCCAAGTCAATCTGAGGAGGATATTGGAGTTCAATTGTAAGCGCGTGTCCCTTAAAGAGTGGTTTGAGATAGGAGCGAGTTATCACCTCCACAGAGAGCCCTGGGAGACACTGTGCTCCTCTGTAGCAGTCCAGCCTGATGCATACAGGCCACTGACCCATGACAGTCAGCCCGTATCGATTTAAGAAGAGGCAGAGGACACAGAGAAAAAGAGAAAGATAGTGGGAGGGAGGGGAGGAGGAAAAAAAATGAAAAACAGTGAGGAGGCCAGGGAACAATATCCCTCTTAAAACTTATCCATAATTCATTGTCTATTCCTTCTTTCTTCCTTCTGTATTGCATCTATATTCTGTCTCTTTCAAACGGGTGCACGCTAGAGGAATGCTTATTTTTACTGGGGGATTAGTACCAACCTATTTTGAAAAACATGCCAGACCCAGCCACAAACAGATACATTCATGATTGTACAGCCAGATTGCTGTGCAGGTGCCAACAAGCGATAAAGATGTGAAGGCATAATTTAATAGAAATATTCATAATTTCATATAATACAGACATATTAACACTAAAAGAGAAATGTTGTGCTTTTAGAAAGAAAAATGAAGTACTGTTGATGAAATTTCCTACATACACTATGAAAATGTACATATTAGGCCCATAACCACACTGCGAAAAAAAATACATAACATTAAAAAATTCAATTTAATTAAATCCAGGTTTATTTACATAGTGTCAAATCTTAACAGTCACAATAACAGTCACAGGGGGTGCTTTATATTGTACGGTAAAAACCCGACACTATTCTGGAGAGAACCCAAATAATCAAGCAACCCCCTATGATCAAGCACTTTATGAGAGTGGTCATGAAAAACTCTCTTTTAACAGGAAGAAACCTGTGGCAGAACCAGACAGCCATCTGCTGTGACCAGTTCTTGGGTGAGGGGAAAGAGAAAAGAAGAAAGTGAGCACAGGGAGACAGGACAAAACCCAGTGTAAGGGAGAGAGAAGACAAAAATTGAATGACATGCTGCAGTAGTATATAAACATGGGGAGTTAGAAGAGGAGAGTGAAGAAGAAACACTCTCCTCTTCTCTCAGTGAAGAAGTCCCACAGCAGTCTGAGCCTATAGCAGTATAACTAAGGGATGGTTCAGGGTCACCTGGTCCAGCCCTAACTATAAGCTTTATCAGAAAGCAAAGTTTTGAGTCTTAAAAGAAGAGAACATTTCTGCCTCTGGAATCCAAGCTGGGACCTGGTTCCATAAGACAAGTGCCTGATAGCTGAAAGCTCTGCAACCCAGTCTACTTTTAGAAACTCTAGGAACCAGAAATAAGCCTGAAGTCTAAGAGGGAAGAGCTCTATTGGGATAATATCATACTATGATGTGATGGGGCCTGATTATTCAAGACTTTTTATGCGGGGAGAATGATTTCAAATTGAATTCTGGATTTAACAGGGAGCTAATAAAGAGAATGATATGAGAGAAATACTCTCACTGCAGCGTTTTGGATTAAATGAAAGGAACTTTAGAACAACCCGAAAAAGAATTACAATAGTTCAGCATAGAAGTAATGAATGCATGAGCTAGTTTTTCAGTATCACTCTGAAACAGGTTTCTAATTTTAGTGATATTGTACAGATAAAAGAAAACAGTCCTGCATATTTGTTTAATGTATGCATTGAAGAATATGTCCTGATTAAAAATGACTCCTCGGTTCATCAGAGTGCTGGTGGAGGTCAAGGTAATGGCATCCACAGTAAGTATATAGTTAGACACTATGTTTCTAAGATTTCCTGGGCCAAATAACCCCAATTTTGGCTGAATAAAGCAGGGTATCATCTGCATAGCAATGAAAATGTCTGCAGTATTTTCTAGTAATATTGCCTAAGGGAAGCATGTATAATGTAAATAATATTGGTCTCAGAACAGAACCCTGTGAAACTCCCTATTTGCATGCACAAATCTATTAGAAATTATTCAAATAACTGCAATTCATATAATACTGACAGTGTATTCTGATCTCTGTAATAAAATATTGTGATCAGTAGTATTAAATAATCTAAAGGACAAACACAGAAATGAGTTCAATTATTTTTTAAATAAGAGGAAGGTTGGAGATTAGTCTATAATTAGCTAAGATAACTGGATCAAAATGTTATGAAATGGCCCTTTTTCAAAGTGGCTGTGGTATGTATCCTGATGCTAGAGAGAAAATAAAAACAAAAGCGTTTTCCCTCATCCCAGTAAAGCTAATGATAGTGTGAAAACTTGGATCGGTAACACTAAAACCTCTGTTAATAATTTCATTGTCAGTTAGCCTTGGCATGTTAACTTGTCTCTTTTACAACACTTCCTTATTTATTCATGGAAGTACAGTGTAAGTGCTTTAAGAGCAATGTGGAAAATACTGCAGGAAAAATGGATGGGAAATCCATCCATCCATCCATCCATCCATCCATCCATCCATCTTCTTAACCACTTATCCAGTTCAGGCTCACAGGGTGCACACTGTGAATCTTTAACAAAATATTTTTTCACCTGATATTGACAAAATAATTCCTTCTTTCCCTGTAATTTCACCCTGCAGACTTTGGGCCCAGTACAGGAAGTAGTGTGTCCTTCATTAAAGCTTAACCTAAAGTGCTGCAGCTGCTTAGACTTAACTATGGCTTACCTATGGCATATCATGCGCTGAAATGTAATCACCGACTGTAATTAGAAGAATGTGCCATACACTCTGGTGTGCCATTTAAAGTGGTGGCATTAGTGAACATTTTATTTTAGCGTCACTGATTTTGCATTTAAGCAGCATACAAGCCACTAATTAATGGTTAACGAACTTTAATGTAGTTGAACGAAGATGTTTTTTTAAATAGTTCTCCCGTACATCCATAACCGGTGTATAAAATATTGCTTGGTTACAAAACAAAACCTAGTTTAAACAGGTAGCATGCATTCATGAGAATTTTACCTGATAATTTCAATGAAGATATTACCAGATATGAAAACATTACTACTGAATTTGTCATTCTCAGTAACTGTACGTTACTATAGACCAATTTGCCAAACCATTCAAACCAGCGACAACATATTGTGTAGGACTTCATCTAGCTGCCAGAAGAACTAGGCACTATCAATGTATGGGACCTGTTGGGGTGTCCTGTGGCTCCTTTGGTTGTGCAGTAGGATGGATCAGGTTTATTGGGATCTGGAGAGTTTGTAGACCAGGCCAATGTTCTGGCCTGGTTTCTTCAACCATTCCTGAGCAGCTGTGTGTTGCTGTAGGGTTCATTGTGCTGATGGTGGAGGCCACTGCCATTGGAGAGGGCTGGGACCTTTGACATGTAAATGTGTACATTTCAAAGTAACATCCACATGAATCTCAGGACCAAAGATTTTAAAATGGCTTTTTTGGGTTTTAATCCCATTAAAGTAGATGATAAAACATTTCAAAAGTTTATATGTTTCGTATAAATACTTAAAAACCTATATGACAACTCACACATTTTACTTAGCTAATTCTAGCCCCTTAACCACTAAACTATAAATACTAGCTGTTTTACAGTACCTTAACCAGCTCTCTGCACACGGATGCATTATTTGGATGTTTGGAAAGCTCATTGTTTCACTTGCCAAAAAAATGATCCTGGTACATTTGTTTTTTACATAAAAAAAAGGAAATTCATGCAAATATTTTCCCTGCACTCTTCAGTTTTTTGTGCAGCATGGTAGTGGTGGTGTAAGGTTAGAACTGTCGCCTCACAGCAAGAAGGATCTGGGTTAGAACCTGGCCTGGGGCCTTTCTGTGGGAGTCTGCATGTTCTCAGTGTGCCTGCATGGATTCTCTCCAAGTTCTTCAATTTCCTTCTACAGTACAAAAACATGCATGTTAAGTTAATTGGTGATTTTAGGTGGCCGTAGGTGGATGCAGTTGTGAATGGTTGTTTGTCTCTTTCTGTGTTAGGCCTGTGATATGCTGGCAATTTGTCCAGAATGTACTCTGTCTCAAACTCAGTCTTGTTTAAGCTCTAATCAGGGACTGAAGTAGCACCAAGAAAATTGCAGTCAGCTTTTACAACTGGAACCAAAGTAAATGATTTTCTACCATAAACATGCAGCATGTCATTATTTTAGCCCAGTCCAGGATCTTTCCAGCCCCCAACTTTTCATTATACACTATATGCCAGTTTACAATATAGATATCCACCTGCAGAGTTCACCCGCTCCCACAACTCTGCCATCAGTGGGGGGCTCATGTGTTTTGTATGACAAGCTGAACAGAAACTGCATGTAAATACAGCTGTGCCGTGGGCAGGTCTTGGCATTCATGCTTCTCACGCTTCTCATGATAACTGCAGGACTGAAATATCTGGCTCTTTGCAACCAACATCACCAGAAAAAAAAATCACATCAGAATGGTTCATTATTTACTGATTTTTTTTTTCAATTTTCTCAATCAATTCAGGGTAAAGGTTTCTTTCTTGTTTCCTATTTAAGATGCTGCACTCAACAACAACTACAAACACTTCACTCTGACCATATGCAAACCGAAACATCCACATCAACACGAAGCTGCACCCAATGGTTAGTCATGGCCGTGACTTGCTTTAATTACTGCTGCTGCTGAACTACAGGGACCCCACAATCTGCATTACAGGTAAAAGGGGACAAAAGTGGCCCATGGACACACAAACACATATAAAGAGATGCACAAGGGAAGTGAAAATTGAACATCTGTTTTTTTTTTCCCCCCTTTCAAGCCCCCTGCCAAAGAAAGCTGGTGCTGCACCTGAACATGAATTATAGAGAGGCACTTGGATGAGGTGGGTGGAAGAAAGAGACAAGAGAAAGAGAGGTGAATGAAAATGAGGGGACAGGGTTTATTTCCCATCTCCCCCATCTGGAGACACTCACCAAGGGGGCTCAATGGGTCAATGATCAATTCACTGCCAATAGCTGCCAATGAGGAATAACACAGTGATATAGTGTACTATATGCTGCATAAAAAGTTGCCTTAAATTATGCATAATAGCAAATAATAGTGGAGCAGATATATTTAAAAATAATAATACAAAAACAGACAGCTCATTGTGTATCCGCTATTGAAAATGTTATGAAATGGCCCTCAAATACTACTCTATGTTTTCAGACAGCTGTAATCCTTTAGAAAAAAATATATAATTATACTCAAAGAGGAACTACAAAAGCAAATAGTGCTTTGAAGATGGAAAGCCCGAAATGTCACCCACCCGCTTTGAAGCTCCCTGGCTCTCTTTGTTTCTCTACACTTGTAGCTCACAAAACCACAGGCAGAGCACACTGCATTCAGGGGCCAATTTAGCACGGATGTACCATTAAGAGAAAACACACACACACAAACACACACACATACAAACACATACTTAGAAGCTCGGACAGTGATATACTGTACAAGGACAGACACACACACACACACAGGTGAACACACACCTGGAAAGGCGACGTCGTGCAGCATATATATGGCCATCTCCCTTTGTTTTGTACCATCTCTTTGTGGTTTCAAGCACTTTAAGTGTCATCTGCCGCCTCTTTGATACACACATACAGTCTGGTTAGTCCATTAACAGCCGCATGCAACAGCAACGATTTATGTTACTTCGGTACACTCATATTCTACACGGACCATTTTTGCACCTCACTCTCGATTCAGTTTCGAATCTTCTAGAGCTTATTTAGGGCACACGAGCGAGGGTGAAAAGCAAACACGGTTAAATCTGTCAGAATGACTGACGGTAAAAATGTAATAATTGATAAACATATCATTTTCTGGTTATTTTCTAAACAAAACATTGCTTATTTGGAGTTGAGTAGCACAAAATAATCAATACCAATTACCTCTTCAGCAGATTTTGATTCGCGCCTGCTCGTCTCTTTGGTCATATTTCACCTTTTTTTTCCTACCTCCCTTTTTGAGGCAGCAAGGAAACGAGGAAAGAAAGAAGGGAAAGTTTACTTATTTGATTCCGTTCAGCTTTATTGGCAATAAACGTAGTCTACAACGTAGAAATTATTATTCTAACCAGGGGGATGCTGTTGATCAAAAACTGATTAAAGCACAGTGCACCATTTTTTGCTATTTTATTTTAGCATATTACAAATAAGTCTGATAGTGATGACAAGTTTTTAAAGTAGGAGCTTGTAGCTCAACAGCACTTTTGAAAATTACACGAAGAAGCTGAATCTCTAATGTGCATCTAACAGTTAAAAAGAGTATGCATACAATGGCAAAATATTTTGCCAGTAAAGACACTGTTTACTTTTTGAACATTGTAAGTCAACTAACAAGAAAAAATTGTCAAATAATTTGTCAAATATTTGTAAATCATTTGTAAATATTCTTTATTTTGTTGATATCGTAGCAGAAAGGGTTGTTTTAGTTTGCTTGAAGACTGAATTTGAATCCAAATTACTTAAAGTTTATCTACTAGTCTCATTTCCATTTCCATTTTCATTCTTGGGCTCTTTTAGAGCCATTTTGCTTTCAGGTCAAAAATACTGCTTACTTATCCTATACTGGGACTTGGTGCAGCACCTCAGTTTATCCACTGTCTGAAACAAGTTGTTTTAGTTCCCCTCCTTTAATGGCTCAGTCACGCTAGAGTAAAAACAGGATGACTTCCTAGTCACCTAGGTGGTTGCCCAGTGACTGCATTGAATTTTTTTTGCTGTCAGAGACTGATTGCAAGTAGTTGCGGTGACCAACTACCCAGAGGTTGAGAGTGTTGCATGCTCAACCTCTGGGCGACTACTTCCAAATGCACGGCGATTACACAGGTCGCCTCCTGGGAGGGAACCTGCCCCCTCCTCACAGAGTGATTACAGTCCGACTCAGACTGACTGCAATCACTCTGCAAGCACACAAGACAGATTGGTTAAGGTTTCCAAATAATTGTCGTCTAATTTATAAATTGAGACAGATTGCCAACACGTTGCCATCAATCTGAGTCACTCTGTGCTGGTGAGTGCAACTCATCTGTGACACGTCACTTTACAATAGGAGACTCAACTTAGCTAGTTGCCAACTTTAGTATTCTGGTTATACTCCTAAGTAAAAGCAAGGTTGACCTTTGCCTATTTCCTTTTGCAGTTAATTTGTTGTCCTGCAGCAACGATGACACTATTTTTGGAGCAATTTCTGAATTTCTATTTCAGATCTGTGGTTTCACAGATTCAGTTTGAGCTTCTGATAATTTCCTCGTTGAAATTTTCTCCATTAGCAGCTTTCCTTTTGCTACCTGATCGCCACCACTCAATTGAGATATAAGATATGCATACCAAAAACATTCTTTATGTAAATATATAATCATTAACATTTGAAGGTAATTTCAAACTTTCTTCCCCAGCACTCCAAGGGGGCAGAGGTAACACTATGAGAACCCCTGGTTTCGATGACAAACAGTGACATACTGTAAAGGCTACAAGTAAACTTTTCTCTGAGTCAAATATTCATAACTGCATGATGGGAGTGACTAAAAAACTCAAATACTTTTATTTAATTATGGTTCATAGCGGGAGCTGGAAAGAAGCTCATTTCTGTAGCTGTTTGTGTCTGCTGCTTCATAAAGTGGCATCCATCGAGTATACAGACTGCTGTGCGTACAACAAACACAATGCATGAGTACCTGCTGTTCTTGACATTAGGGCCGTCAGCACACGGACTCTCTCATGGAGTAGCATTTACTGCGGGCAGGCATGGAAGATGAAGGGATGAGGGAATATAGAGATGGGGGTGGAGAGGTTGAGATGAAGCAAAGGGAGAATAAAAGTGTTGCTGGTGGCAGGACTGAAGAGGAGGCTGGATTTTCTGCTCAACATGGTGCTTAAACCCACAGCACTGAAAGTGTACCCACCATCTATATGGCCAGACTGCCTGTGTGCCTGTAGATTATAGAGTACCTCTACATCTCTACTGGGTTTAGGTGGTATTTTTCTGGTGTTTGTGAACAACACTGATGGAAAAGATACTGTACTGAAAATTATGTCCCCTTCACTTTGGCACAATCTGTTCAGACAGAAGATTGTGACAGCTAATCTTTACAACTTTGTGGCAAAACAAGCCATTTTGTCAGTTCATAAAACATGAAGCTAGTGAGCCATTCTGTTATTATGTTCACCACCATGTGTGAGAAAATGTGCTGTTGCCAGCCATCCTGCGTGGCTCAGCTGGAAATTAGATCACGGAAAAGTACTTGGTTAAATAAAAAAATTGCATCATCAACTCTGGCTGAAATCCAAATGAGATCAATTATAAAATTTGGTGTCACTTAATAGCAATAACCTGCAAACTGGAACAAGCAAATACACAAATAAAGCACCATATTGATTAGCTATGTCTGTACACCTGGTGTGACTGCAAAATCTCCAGAGAATCACAGTGGTGGATTATTATCTCCAGAGTCATATTTGGCAGTAATAATATATTTTGCAACATGGCAAGTTTCTTATTAATCACGATTTGATGATCTGTTGTTGGCAAATCAGTTTAAATAAATGCCTGATGAATGAAGATGCAACAAAACACAGACGTGGCAGAAGTCCTGCAACTATGCTTACTATGTTCACAATCCTTAGAGGGCCATTCAGTCTTGCTGGGTAGCTTTGAAAACTCGCCCCAGCTCTAGATTCGCACACACCATTACGATGTTGGATTTTGGGGCTGCGTTCAACCATTTCTGTAACTTAAAAAAAAAAAATAGACAACCTGACACTGACACCTTGACACTTTGGCACTTTATGGTGTATATCAATGTATCTACTGTTCAACAAGCTTTACATTATACAGTAATGTCAGAGCCCCTTTTTGATTTCAGAGGAAAATATTGCTGAAATGACAGCTTGTCTCATGCATGCAGACTTAAGTGCAAATTTAAACAAGAGGATCAATAGCAAACAGTGCTAAAATTGCAGTACAGACTGGCAAATTAATAGAGCCTGTGTGCGCGTAGGGATAGTTCCTTGTAAGCCATCCCACCTTAGATGGTGCTGCACACAAATGTCTTCTGACCACTGTTGTTTGCAACAATGACAAAAGAAGGCATTCCTATGCAGTGGAAAGATACAGAGCAACAGAATGAATGTTACATCTTGCTTAAAAAAAACTAGATGAAAATGTTGGTTAGTAACTACAGTTGCATTAATTTTAGAATTTAATTACATAAATCGTTTATATATAACTTGATTCCCCATCCATCTATCCATTTTGTGCCTCTTATTCAGGTCCAGGTCTGAGGGGCAGCAGTGTAAACTCAGATGCCCAGATCTCCCTCTCTTCAGTCACCTCCTTCAACTCTTCTGGGGGGACAGCAAATTGGCTGGGTCTTCCCAGGGCTCGTCCCAGATGGACATGCCCGAACCAGGATTGGTTTATTTCATGTCTGCCCAATAGGTCTTTTTCAGTAAAGACTGGTGATGCCTCATATTCTTGTGCTCCTCTCTTGTGGTGTCCCCCAGGGGTCTATCTTGGGTTCTGTTTTATTTACAATCTAAGGGGGAACAAGATTTTCAATGCTATGCAGATGATACACAACTCTAAAACCTGTCATCCCTATCTATCTCACAAATTATGTCTTGTCTGGAAAAAACATTCCTAAACTGAATGACTATAAAACTGACATAATCATAATTCAGTGGTGGGCCGTCAGGGCCTGCAAGGCCTTCTCTGCTGGCCTAAAAAAGTATTTGAATCACAGTCTGACTTTAATTATATTTTGTCCATCAATACTTGTTAAATAATTTCAAATGGTCTGTACGGTTCCTTTCAAAGCTTTTCCCATGGTCGCGCTGTTTCCAGACGTGTATTTTCATATTAAAGCATTTAACCAATCACATTTCAGCCATC
>JAVDPK010002416.1:392765-408753 GCA_034780415.1 Cichlasoma orientale
TCAGGTGGAGCACTCCTGAAGGCCTAGGTGTGAAATGCACGGCCCGCCACTGTCATAATTACACCTTCCTGTTCCAGTACGAGCAACACTATTGATTTTTCATCTAGTCTGGGCTTTGTATCAAAAAATGTCTGCAAACAGGCCCGCAACTTAAGGGTAATCTTTGATTCTGACCTCTCATTTGATACACAGGTGTCTAAAGTCATGCAGTGCTGTTCCTTACAGCTTAGACAGATCAAAAATCTGCTCATTCCTGTCAGAGTATGATTTAGAAAAGGTCAACCATGCTGTCATTTCTTCCAGACTTAATTACTGTAATGCACTTTACTCAGGCATCGGTTATCATAACACACATACTGTACACTACAATTAATTCAAAATGCTGCTAACAGGCTTTTAACAAATAGCACCACATTACACCACCCCTTGTAGCCCCTCACTGGCTACCTGTCATTTTTAGAATGAAGTAGAATTTCAAGATTTTACTGCTGGTTTTAGAGGCCCTACATGGTCAGGCTCCTGCCTATATCTGTAAGGTGCTGCCTGCATATGAACCTGGCTGCTGCCTGAGATCTTCTAGCATGGCCTTGTTAGTGGTTAGTGTTAGTAGCCTTATCTAGTCACTAAAGGTGATTGAGCCTTTGCAGTCTGGCCCCTCAACTATGGAAACATTTTGTTTTGTTTTGTTTTGTTCCACTGAATATGAAACTAAAATTCAGTGAAATTTTGTTGTATTTTTGCTTTCATTATTTGTCAGCACTTTGTAACTTTGTTTTAAAAAGTGCTATATCAACACAAATAAAGTAAAATATACTTATGAACACAAAGTTTTTTCTATCATATTTTTTCACAAGTGGCGACTGTAAACAAGATCCAGATAACCTTTGCTGTACATGTGGATGCTTCATTATATCCAAACAGCAACAAAACATCACAGATTTTATGAAAAATGGTACAGATGGAGTCACAGAATCACTTTGATGACTGCTACTTCTGTTTAGTTGATTTTTCTGGATACAGTTCCAAAACTAAATCGCCTCTCGATTACCTAACTTGCCATCACCAATAAGACCCCTACCACATTCAGAAGAAATACCACCTCCCATTTTTACTGGCTTATTTGATGAGAGAGAAAAGTCTGGTGATGTTTTGGCTCCAGAACATTCTAGTGACAAGGACTCCGAAGATCCATCTTCTAATAGCTCAGTTACCCCCAGTTATGCACTCAGCCAGTGGTAAATGATTTAGCATGTGATTTGGCTCTGCCAAAGGAAGCGGCTGAGTTGTGTGGGTCTAGGCTCAATGAGGAAAAACCTCCTGGCTCCAGGAACCAAATTTTCTTTTTATAGGCAGGGAAGGATCTTATTCCATTCTTTGAAATGGATGATGACTTTGTCTATTGTGTTGCAATGGTGCAATGGGTTGAGAGTACAATGCAGAAGAGTGGACAGCTGAAAATCCAGCCTAAAATGTGACCTACTGCATAATGGCAATTGCTTCGCATCCATGCCAATTGGTCATTCTGTCCAGTTAAAAGAAACCTATGAAAATATGCAAATCGTGTTGGAGAAGCTGAAATACAATGAACACAATGGACTATATGTGAAAAAAAATGGATTTGCATTTTGTGCCAAAACTGTATGTCACTGAATACGTTTATTGGTATTTTTAACTTAGTATCATTGCATCAGTTAATATGAACAATTTTCTGGAAAACAGCAGAAATTTTATTTTTTGATACAGGGCAGAGTTATATATGGCAAGACATTAGGGTCAATCATCCAGTAGTCTATGCAACTTCACCTTTTTAGCCTGTTTCCCATGATGCACTGAGTGTTTCTTTTTCATTCACCTCTTTTCACTCTCTTTGTGTTTATACACCACTCTGCATTTAATCATGAGTTATTATTAATCTCTGACTCTCTTCCACAACTTGTGTTTTGTTCTGTCTCCCTCCCCTCATCACCAACCGGTCGCAGCAGATGGCTGCCCCCCCTTGAGCCTGGTTCTGCCGGAGGTTTCTTCCTGTTAAAAGGAGGTTTTTCCTTCCCACTGTCACCAAATGTGTGCTCATAAGGGGTCGTTTTGATTGTTGGGTTTTCTCTGTAAGTACTGTATGGTTTTACTTTACATTATAAAGCACCTTGAGACGACTGTATGTTGTGATTTCATGCTATATAAATAAAACTGAATTGAATTGGTAGGCCTTTTACCTCCTTAGCATTATAATGAGAACAAAGAGAATCCTGTAAGTTAAGACAACCTTTTTATTAAATGATTACCATTCAACATAAAGGATATTTTATTATTTGAATGTATATTTATTGTGTTACACTAAATTCCTGTATTCCTTTAAGACAATGGAAATACCAAGATAGTGGATGCATTAGTGATGTAAGTTGATGTCATCCTAATTTATTTAATCCTTTCAGCAGCTTCACAGATGAGATTTATTTTGAAATAAGTGTAATAATTTGTCCTTATTTTTATATACAAAAATATCATCATCCCTCCAGCCATCCATCCACACACCACATCAGGTGTTCTGTGAACCAGTGCAACCATCTTCACATTTTTCACTAACAAACTCTACCAAAGCTGTGAAGAGACTGACCAATCAGCATCAGCATGGCTAAAAGTGCAATATTGCCAGGTAGTGTCCCAGGAGTGTAGCAACAATCTCTGCAACAATTAAACCCCGAGATAATAAAGATCCAGCTAACACAGAACAGACAATGTCTTGAGCACATGTATATTGTTTAATGGTGTATATATATATTGCCTTCTTGTTATGTGAGGGTCACATATCAAGCAGTTTATGTTACTGCATTATAGCATATAAAAGACAAAGGTGGGCCAAAGCAGAAAGATGAAATATGTTTTGTTTGTTTTTTGTCTGGTTTAAACAGATTTGTGTGGATTGATCTTTTTCAAGAAGAACGACTGTGTCAGTTTAAAGCAAAACTGTCATTTTCCAGAAACAAATACAAACACATACAAATGAAAGGCATTGCTTATAGGTTTAGATCTGTTGGATTTTTGTCCATTCATACTTTAAGACAGACAATATGTTGATTCCGTCTTAAAATGCTAAGTGCTGATGATGGAGAGCGCGCCTTAATGCCTCAATGTCATGCCCTGACACACTTCACATTTAAGCATATCGCTGTATCTCTTTCTTGATCCATGTCCATTTCCCAATTCAAAGCTTTGCTTCCCACCACTGAAACAATGCATATTCAATTTTTGTTTACAAATTCGGGGTCTCTGCGGGTGTCTGAGAAAGGTTGCTCCGGCGTTCCAATTTGCGTTGTGTTTCACCCCCTACTCATTAATCTCCCTCCATTCGCTGATAGCTTCGTTTCGTCCACTAGAAATCGCTTTCAATTATTCATGCCTATTTTCCACAAATACCTTGGAGATGGAATTAGCAAACAAACAATGCCAGGCGACACTAATCCTCGTCTACAGCAAAGATCCTTTAATGCACTGGAGATCAGGCCGGCTGTTGACAGGCACCTGTTACTGTCTTCAGCTGCTTCGCAACAGCAATGTTGACACAGTAAATATGTTTACGGGAGCAGCGCAGCCCTGACCCTACCCTAAAGGTGCAGGGATAATGCCGAGGCAAAGGAGAGAAGAATAACTAAGAGCGGGAGAGCATGTAGAAAGGACAGGAGAACAACTGACAAGGATAAACAGGATAAAGGCAAGTGTAAGACTCGGCCTGATTCATTGGCTGGAACACTCTCAGCTCCTCAACACAACAGAAAATGTTTCTACATGACACCTTTTTTGTATGAGAAGAGCACAAAAGTCAGTGATGATGAAAGCTCACTCTGTGGGCCAGGGACATGGATAAAAACTAGATGTTTCAAACCGATTTACAGACACCAGAATGCCCTGACAGAGCATTTGTAATAGCTGTCTTTGACAATTTGAGATTTCTTTTCTTTTTTCTTTTTTTTTTGTTACTGGAGGCACTTGAGGCAGCAGGAAAAGAAGAAAAAAAAAGAGGATAAAGCATCATGACCTTGGAATTAAAAAGACATTTAACACCCTCGTAGAGAAAGAAAGTTTCCACTAAAACAAAACAAAAATATTTAGCAGCTTACTGTGAGTCACACAACTCTGGTTATCTAGCACCCTGAAGCTAGCAGACACACATGCGCACACACAAACGCTGTGTGGAGTGAATAAATTTCGGTTTACCTACTGCAACAGACAGCGGCCGTTTCAGAGATCAACAATGCATAAACGTTAAGACAGAAAAGTGAGATATGTCATATCGAATGAGCATCACTGTAGATTTATGTTTGTATGTGTGTGTGTGTGTGTATATGTGTGTGTGCCCTCTAGCAGACAGGGAGATGATGCAAGGGAGCCTGGAAAGGTACTACTGAGACTGAAAGAAGATAGTGAGAGTGACGGTTTAGACGACTGAGAGCTGGGCTTGTAGCTGAATGACACACACACACACACACACACGCACGCACACGCACACCCATATTTTCTCACACACGCATGCACAGAGCCAGGGGCAATGCAGGAGAAGAGACTGAGGAAGACTTTGATCACCGAACTGAGCACATTCAAGCACTCAACCAGAGAGGGCAGCCAGTCATGAGGAGGAGAGAAGAGAGTGCCCAAGGAGGGAGGGAAAGAGGGAAGAAGGGGGTAGGGTGGGGGAAGAGAGGAATTGGGTTGTTTTCTGACCTCTACGCTCATTGATACAGATGTTAAGGCATGAACACACAGACAATCAGGCATCCGACATGGATGCTGTCAAGCAAAAAAAAACAACAACAACAACAAAAAAAAAACAGCTTTTCTTGACGTATTTCTTGATAGTGGAAACCCATGCTGACAAAACTAATTTCATTCCAGCCGTATGTGCCCGGACACGAGCATACCAAAGTGGTGGAAACATTCAGAAAATTTAATTCACACTTATTTCTTTAGCCTCTGGTGGCTTGCTGACTTCTGAATGGTAAATATTACAATATCAAGCAGAGACCAGATACACAAACGTGTCGCACTGGAATCCCTGCGGCTTATGTTACCTTTACTAGCGGCGTATGACCAAGAAAACAGGCGGCTATAGCACTACACATCCGTCCTGCACGCCTGAGATGCAGGTGGATAAACCATTGTGCTGTTTGCGAAGAGAGCAGGTAATTATCGCTGGCATTTTGACAAGTGTTTGCCAGAGTGAAGGTCAACTCTGTCTGCGTGGGAGATCTATGCTAATCTGCTCAGCTGGAAAAGACTACCACTCACCACTCAAATGGTAGCTAGCACTATTATGCAGCCACAGCTACTATGTTTTCACTTCAGAGTTGTCTGCTAGGGTGTGTGTGCGCGTGCGCGTGCGTGCATGTATGTAGAGAAGAGAGCGTGTGTGTGTGCCTGCAAGCAAAGAAGAGAGATGAAGAGAGAAAAGACAGACAGACGGAATCAGACAGGAAGACAGACGAGTGGAGTGAGACAGGAAAGGGACCCGGTTAAATTTAGACTGGCTCTCATATGGTTTTAGAACAAACAGCAGACAGTTCATTTCATATCTGCCCACAACGTGTAAAAATCTCTTTCTTTTAAGGCAAATGTCTCCATTTCCATCCAAATGAAGACAGAAAACTGAAAGAAGAAAATCCAAACTAGTGCATGTTTCCACTCACTGCCCTTTTTTTTGTGGAAAAATGGAGTTGGATGCACAAAAAATAAACAGCTGGGTGCTTTTTCTTCCAGTAAGATGTCATTAAAGTATTGCAGAAGAAGGAAGCGCAATGAGATGGCGTAACTGAAAACACATCAGGCGAAGCTCAAACAGTGGAAAACAGTGATAAAATTATGCCATATTCTATTTGTTTCACGTATTAATCTGAATGTTTTCTGCTCCACACAGAAAACATCTGATGCTATTTTTCTAATAACCATTTATGAAAACATAGAAGGGGCTGCTCATAATATAGCCTATGGGGGAATTATGAGCTGAATCTGCAGCTCTTCCTGGTTTTTATGGCGCTTCACAGTGAGATTCCGCTCTTTCTTTAGCTGTTGGGCTCCTAGAGAATCGTTTTCATCTGCAGAAGCCAGCTGTATTCAGTAAAAAATAGCAACTAAAAACAACTGTACACTATCTGCTCGCCCCTGGCAGCTTTTTGCTTCTGAACAAAGTCGAGAATTAGGCCCCTGAAGAGTCTTGCTATTTTCCTCAGGAGATGGTAGAGACCAAAAACAGAGCAAAAAGACACTTCTGGACTTTCATCAGGCAGACTGATCATAATGTCAGCATGACAACTGTTTATTATACCAGCATACATGACAATAATGTGTTTACAACTTGTCTTCACTGACATTAAAAACACATGCTTATCATTTATTCACTGGGTCTACTTCTGTTTTCAACCTTTTCTGCCTCATCAAAGAGCAAAAGCTTTTTTTGGGGGGGTGGTGGTGGATAGCAATCCTGTTAAAATCCTCGGGAATTTTCTCACCATCATCTTCTGTCTGATTCAACACCAACCTCCACTCTTACATGTGAGTGAAAGTGTGTATGTGTGTGTGTGTGTGTGTGTGTGATAGACAGAAGCGGAGGCAGAAACACGGCTGAAGACTTTGTCTATGTCCACATGTCTGCGTGTCTCCCTCGGGTGACAGCCGTGTGTCAGGGTCTCTGCTCTCTGCTCCAGATGGCCCAGCAAGTTGCTCCCGGGGTCCCCAGACTCTCAGTGCTCATTGACCAAGGCCGGGGTTCTCACGGCCTGGGGGCCTACGGACTCATTGCTTCTGCCTGGCCTCTGGGGCCTTTGAGGCCTCTGAGGGGCTCCGAGGGGCTCCGGGGTCACCCAGCCGTGACAGCGAAGACAATAGGAGTGTCCTCACCCTGCTCCCACCCACCACCTACACCCTCTCTCAGCACACAGTTACACACCCTGATGTTTGGCCTGGACATCCTGATCTGGCGTCAGTTTTCATACCATGCCACCTGATCAATACAATACTTTATGGTGCAGGTGTGATGACTGTGTTGCAAATATGCATCAAAGCACATCTTTATCATCACTTTAAAAAAAATAATAACAGGACATAATTGTAGATGCTTTCTAAAACACCCTTACAACACATAAATACACCTCCTCGCTGCGAAGAGCACAAACATGTAAGTGGATCAAATCCATCACCGGCTACAACACATTGCTTTGCAGTGAGCAAAAGCAGTTCTGACAGATCTATTTCCCACTGACTGAAGGTGATTTACATGTTTAGAAATCACTGGGAGGAAGCAAGAAGGCAAAAAAAAGTGGAGTTCTGAACAACACATCTCAACACTGGTTTTAACAGCTTGGCTGCCACTTCATCAAATATTGAATAAATCATTTTCTTGGCACAGTATGAACACAGCTGCAAAAAAAAAAAAAAAAGAAAAAAAGAAAAAAAAAAAGGAACAAAATCACACACACCAACATGCACACGTCCTGCACACACACGAACGCGGACACACAGAATGCCTTGTAGTTTTGATAAAGCAGCAGCTTTCTCTTTTGTTTTGCAGCCGAGCAGGGATTAGGCAGTGCGGGCCTTTGTCCTGCGGTTTTCCAGTTGAGCAGAACACAAGAGCCTCTACCTCCACTAATACAGTCAGACCTCCCAGCAGGCCTTTCACCACACAGCCGCTAAGAACCTGCTGCCTAAAAGATGCCTTTCAATGAGTTATCAAATCTCCTCTATACTGTCCATGCCTTTCAACCAAGTCTCTTTGTCTATTCTTTTCAATGGAGCATTGAACACATCAAATAGAACTGATGGGCAGATAGATGGACAGCAGAATGTAGTAGAGCCATATTAACCGCTTTCAGACACTGCTGAGTACAGTAAAGGTACTCGGCAGTGTCAGAGGTTTAACATATAACAAATCTGACTCTGAGTACTTGCTACAGACATTTTACCATTTTTTGGCATACGGGGCACTAAACTATTTGCTTGTTAATAAAAAAAAAATAAGGAAACAATTTATTGACAGAGGAAATGATAACTTGTTGCAGCCCTAACAGTAAGTAAGCAATACTCAGAATAGCACTGAGACAATCACTTAGTCAACAGGAAAATTAATCACACGTCATTTTCAAAGCAAACATTGTGAACATTTATTCAAGCTTCTGAAATATTATCTGCATCTGTTTTCTGTTTGTTTTATTGCTCTAATGTCTTTATTGCTCTTCTAATATGAGCATTCACTCTCAGAACATGAGTCACATTTTTTCACTTCTTTTTTTCCCCTCTTGTTTGTTTGTTGTTGACATTTTTATGGACCAAACTCTTAACTGAGTAATCAATAATGGAAATATAGTACAGTAATTGTTATTCAAAGACCTCAAAATCAGTCCGCAATAGAAGTAGCACTGACACAATCAGATGTTTGTCGACAGGAAAATTAAATGGTAACAGCTTCTCCTAATAGAAAATAGCGAAAGTAGTGCCATTTAGTCAACAGTGAAATTGAAGAGAAATGATTCTGATTGCCACTGAAGTCATTTACCCAGAGCAATCTCGAATATATATTTTTGCAGCTCCACAATTGTAAAGATTTGCTTCTTTTTCTATTATTTTAGAATGAAAATCTTCTGGTTACAGAGCACATTTAAAAGCGTCTCCTGCAATATCAGTTGCAGATCCTCATAAATACAAATATATTGAGGAAAATTCACTTACAGTACATTTACAGGCATCTTTTTGCCCTCATGTTGATGGTAAATGACTGATTAGACCTGTTTAATGATTATTGATCAGCTCCAAAGAAGGATGCTTTTATTAAATTTTCTGCATCCTTCTTTGGAGCTGATACTTTCAGTTTTGCTGGGAAACTCGCCGTGGAGGCTCTCAGCAGCAGCTTGGGCACAGAGTACAGCAGGGGTTTCGATGAGTTCATTAGGAGGCCACGTCATTTATGCACAGTCACACATAAGGCAAAGGTCAGCCAGGATTACCCAGGTGGCCACTGCATGTGGGTGTCAGTTTGATTTTTAGACTGCACTTTAACCATGCTGTTGCTCCACAACCTGGTAACCACTTTGAAATCACCGCGCCTTTGCCATACTGCATTGAATTCTGTGTCACGCATGCTTATTTGGAGCTGGGTAACAGCTAGAAAGCGACAGTTTGTGCATGCACTTCAGATTGCTTTTAATATCAGGAGGATATTAAAAGCATGGATGGATGGATGGAGGAGAGTGGGAAGTCCACTCCACTTCACACTGTGTTGGAAACAGAGGGTGGGCAACAAGGTAGGAGGGGGCACAGGGAATAAAGCTCTGGTAGGATTTAATCTAAGGTCAGTGGGGGGACACACGAAGCTCCACAAAGAGTGGATCCAACCGCTCTGCTATCTCTAAGTGCCATTTCTATACTTTTTTATACATTTCAGAGCTGCAACTCATCGGTCTGCTGGGATAAATGCATCCAAAGAAAAGTAGTTTGATAAGCTCCTTCTGTTCACTTTCACAAATTCCTATTCAGGTGGGCTGTATTCATAATTCATTAACATGGGTCAGGCTCATGATCATGTTGACTTAACATTTGGTCTGACATTTCAGCCCTGCTCACGCCTGTCATTAGCTCTCGCCACACGCTACCTCATCAAAGTCAGTCACACAAGCGAGGGGTTGGGGTGGAGGGTGGGTGGCAAGGACATGAAGAAGAATACAAGAAAAAATGCGAGACGATACAGTGTAATAATGATACCTCGCGCACACAACGCCTGCGATATTTGTTCATTTTGATCGTTTTGTTAAACAAACATTGCAAAAGTGGGACGACGGCGCGGGATAAAGATAGACACACACCGTAATCCAGCAAACACACACACACGCACACAAAAAAAAACACACCCTTAAACCCAACGAACCGAAGCTCAGCCCCCGGCTCAGCCTTTCTTGCAGTAAATCTGTATCATCAGCCATCATCCAGCACTTCCCTAATGGGAAACGAGTTGGTGCCAAAAAAAATGTCGCTGCGCAGAAAAACTGGAGCAGCAACACATTTCTGCCAATAACAACACCACCATGTTGATTCCAGTGGGGTGATATTGGATGATATTGACTGTTGGGAGTATTGCTGTGCTTCTCAAAGTCATTTCCGACCAAAGCAAGGACATCGACACACATCCAACACACACACACACACGCACGCGCACACACTCCAACACCAACGCCAGGCTAATCGGAGAGCAGACATCGAACAGAAGAGTGGCGGCAGCGCATACTGACAACCTCCTTTCTGTGGGTGACAGCTCTCCATCAGTCTACATCAAACAAGTGCATACATGCAGGCACGCTCACACACAAGTATACACACTGTCTGATTGGCCAGTGCAAACCTGTTTCAACCTGTCACCAAATAAACTGTGCTGTGTACAGTATATGAGTGAGTGCATGTGTGTGTGTGTGTGTAGAAACAGTAGGTGTGCACGCTGAGCTCATCATCTCTGTAACTGATGGTCATCTGTCATCACACGGTGTTGATAATCTTCTTAGGGACGGGGGTTTGTCTGAACAAGATGAACACCAGCCTGTCTACTGTATCAGGAGAAACTAATCTGTGCTCTCATTTACTGAAGCCCAGACGGTGACAGAGTGGTCCGGCTGGTAAAAATTAGATGAATCGCAATGAAGGCTGTCAGTGGGATCATTGTGGGACGGCGACATGTGAGAAAATACGGACTGCGGCTCTTACCTGCAACTTGAACTAGATCTGCAGTGGTGACGTTCTTGGGGTTTGGGCCAACTCTGAACGTCAGCGCAGGACCCAGGACGCTGCAGATAAACAGCAAAGGAGAAACAGAATGAGCAATTTTTAGAAAAATGTGAAGACTCAACAGCTTAGCAAATACTGCAAGGAAGCAGAATCAGCTGGTGTAGCTCTGTGTAATGGTAAAAAAAAAATGGCCACAAAAGCTCTAAAACTCACTGATTAAAATATTATAAGATTACACAAATGAGATGTATCATGTGAAACATCTGCACAGCTGCTGGTAGGTGGATTTTTATTTTACTTTTGAACAAAGTCTTTATGCTAAAACATTTCCTTCACTGATGTGTGAGTGGTATTGATCTGTTCATCTTTGCAGGTATGCTACTTTCCGCTGCTCCCTCACCGTAGCAGGTAGCTCCGCACGCTTTGATTTGGCAGATTTTCATACCAGATGCCCTGCCTTCAAAACTGCCTCCTCTCAGGACTGAACCTTTTTTTTTTTTTGTTTAGCCAAACATCAAACCCACTACCCCGTGGGACCACCTGCTCATCTATGCAAGTTAGAGCCAAAATATGGAGCCCCCTAGTGGATGGTGAGGGCGCACACTTTTCAAAAAGTAATCAGATCTCGTAAAAGTCACTGGGTCTAAATTACACACATTATTGTGATTATTATGATCATAATTTTATCCAAAACAACGATTGTATTTTTTTTCACAGTTGGGAGAAAGAGTTCAAATGGACCAATTTTTGAGTATTAGGTGTTAAAAGCAGTATAGTGGTTAACGCATTTACCGTACATGTGATAGATCCCCGGTTTGAGACACAAAAACAGCCTCAGGGGGTCACAAGCTAGTGTACGCCTAGTGCCGATCCCAAGCGTGAATAAATGGGAAGATTGGGTCAGGAAGGGCATGTGGTGTAAAAATGCCAAATCAAAATGTGGATCCATCCACTTGAGTAAGAGAGCAGCAAAAAGTACCAGGTGTTAAAAGTAATGCCGCATGGAGGAATAATGGAGACTAAATTAATAAACATCTACAAGTCTTGTAAGTTAATCAGAGTTATGATTAAATGTTTGGGTGGAAAGCAGAAGGTTTTTGGGAATGACTCCTACAGTATAAGCGACAAAGCAAGGAATCATAATTTATAAATAGTCACTCAAGACCCCTGAAGGCACATGTTTCACTTACAGAGCACAAATTTTAAGACGAGGAACTGTAAAGTACCAAAAAGGGGAAAAAAAGGTGTGATTTCTGTTTTCCTTTCAAGCCCGAAATTGGCCAAAGAGCAAAATACAGTCATGAGCGGAGTGCCTTGTTTTCTCTTCACCTGCAGTAACCTGTCTGTACTCCCCGCACCCATTCTCCTCTGTGTGGTCAGGAGTCAGCAACAGACTTCTCCCCCTGGAGGAGAATAAATGTTGAAGGTCCCCGAGGTTAGCCATAAAATAAAATCTAACAACCCCGGCAGACTCAGTAAGACTGCCCAGCAATGGTCATGGGAAAAGAAAACCTGTGAAGCAATGTGTAAAGAAAAAAATCCTACTCATGTTTAGAGTAACCTCTTAACATCCCAAATGAAATCATTTTTACAAGAAGCAAAAAAAAGAGAGACAATTTTTTTACCAGCTAAGAGAACAAACAGGCAGCGACTTCACAGCCCTGAATGTGGCTCTCTGTTAAACCAGCAAGGCAAGAGAATTGTGTCATCCCCAACAAATGCTAAAGATGCCAAGTGGGAAAAAAGGTAACCAGTGTAGCAATGAGATCATTTTCCTCAAGACTTGTCAAAATGAATATTAAAGCAGTGACGACTGAGACTCCGATGATGAACATGCAAACCATCAGTGCACAAATCACTTCCCAAATTTGGTAAAAACCTGAAAATGCCAGAATGAGCAATCAGCTTATTATCAAGTGCTTTTATTATTTCATTCAGTCCCAAACGACTCGTTTCTTTTTAAGCAAGTGAAAATTTGCCCGGTGAGGTGCGAAAATTTCTACCTGTCTCTAATACAAATCTGCTTATTTCGACAATTTGTACAATAAAGAGCAAATTTCTTTGCTTCCAACACAGTAGTGTGTTTTACTATGTCTTATTTAATATATTATTTCTGTCACGTAAAATTGGTGTATTTATTCTTTCTTTATGAGAACATTTTGTCACTTGTTTAAAAGAAAACAAGACTTCTGGGATAATGAGATAATTTTACACTGATACACAGAAGAACCCGTTACAGATTGTTTCTGTGTCAGAACTGAAGTTTGTATATATGCAGCTGCTGCAGATTTGTCGGCTGCACCATGATGTGAAGCTCCCGTTCCACCACATCCCAAAGGTGCTCTGTTGGATTGAGATCTGGTGACTGTGGAGGCCATTTGAGTTCAGTGAACTCATTGTCATGTTCACGACACCAGTTTGAGATGATTTATGCTTTATGACATGGCACTGATGGAAGCAGGACGTGTACACTGTGGTCATAAAGGGATGGTCGACAGTCCTCGGGTAGGCTGTGGTCTTTAAACGTTCCTCGGTTGGTACTAAGGGGTCCAAAATGTGCCAAGAAAATATCCCCCACATCATTATACCGTTATGCCATCATTATTCTTTCATGTTGTTTATACCAAATTCTGACTCTACCCTAAAACTGTTGCCGCAGAAATCAAGACTCATCGGATTAAGCAATGTTTTCCCATCTTTTATTGCCCATTTTTGGTGAGCCCGTGTGAATCGTAGCCTCAGTTTCCTCAGGAGTAACACCCGCTGTGGTCGTCTACTGCTGTAGTCCATCTGCTTCAAGGCTCAACGTGTTGTGCATTCAGAGATGCTCTTCTGCATACCTTGATTGTAACAAGTGGTTATTTGAGTTACTGTTGCCTTCCTATCAGCTCAAAGCAGTCTGGCCAGTCTCCTCTGACCTCCGACAAGGTATTTTCACCCAGAGAACTGCCGCTCACTGGATATTTGCTCTTTTTCAGACCATTCTCTGTAAATACTCGAGATGGATGTGTAGGAAGTAGAACAGCCAGCAACAATGCTACGTTCAAAGTCACAAAAATCACCTTTCTTCCCCATTTTGAACTTCAGCAAGTCGTCTTGACAATGTCTACATGCCTAAATGCATCGAGCTGCTGCCATGCCTCAACTTTGGCTGATTAGATATCTGTGATAACGAGGGGTACCTAATAAAGTACTGGTGAGTGTATAGTAACAGCAATAGAAACCACGTGTTAATTAGTGACCTTCAGAGGTTCTCACGGTTGCATTCAGACTGAGGCAGATTAGCTGTATTTTCTTCTTCTTCCCCAGTTTTTATGCTAAGCTGAATTAAGCTTACCAGCAGTTAGCAATGCATACTCGTCTTACTCTCTTTAAGAAATTGATGAGAGTGCAACTACAGTTCAAAATGAATCCAGACTAATCAAGTGAGTTTGAAGGATCTGCTAATAAAAGCAGCAGATGATTTGCCATTAAGGAGCTAACATTTGTTTTACAATTGAACATTATTGTCACAGACAGTCTACATGATGGATACAAAGGCAGATTTGTAGATATTTTGTCCATAATTCATTGACAGATGACAAGTAAAACTGGAAACAGAGTGTAGGTGTCCCATTTTTGTTTGCACTTCAGACCACTGAAGCATTTCAGTACATCATCATGTCTGAATTGTTATGTCCTGGAAAGTGCACGTACATTTTTAGTGTACTTCCTGCCAGACTGTATGACAGAGAAGGAGATTCATCAGACTGCCAGAGTGCTGTGACCCAGACCCACTCACCATCAGTCAGCCTGATACAGAAGTAGCAACGATCACTCGGCCAGGAGCAATATACGGGCAAATACTGCCAGACAGACGGACCCAACCGTGCACTGATGCATTTGTGGTCATGCACGCATACACACACGCACACACAGGTCTGAAGGAAATATGTCCTTCTCTAACGCCTTCACCTGGCCTCTGTTTGCTCTCGTAAATGTCAATGTTTCCACAATCTTTACCCCTGCCTTCGTACTCCCTGGCCGAGGCTGTTCTGCCTGAGATCTCAATGCATCTCAAATTGAACTGACGTGATTTTTTTTTTTCCAAGCCACACAAGCCCCATTTAAATATACTGGAAAGGGGTAGGGGCGGGGGGTGGACACTGCCACAGTTGGGAGATGAAGTTAAGACAGATAAGTTATCTGGAGGACTTCACACTGCCTCCTGTGTTATCGGATGTGTGAGCTTGGACTTCATATTAGCTCTGCTGGTGGAACACGATGAGTATGTATGTGCAGAGTGCTTGGCGGGATATTGGCAGCGTGTGTGTGTGTCTGTGTGTGTTATTTCACAGACTGTGTGTGAGGATGGACTAGTGAGCGTGTGTCCCACTCCCCCTAGTGTTTCTGACGAGTAAAACACTTACGTCATCTGGAAAAGGAACATTTCATCCCCTGCCCATCATCATCCAGCTATTTCAAGTCTCTTTCGAAAGGGGAATATTTTATGCTGATTACTGTAGTAGCAAGCTCAAACATAATTGTGTTCAGCATCTGAAAATCTTAACGGCACCCCGGCCTCCTCTTCTCATACTCTCTGCTTGAAAGTCTTTCCTGCCTGCCTGTTGTCGTATTTGAGTATCTCTCCTCCTCTCTTACCATCAGAGCTCATCAGAACGAGTGTAAAAGAGAGACCCCCCGAAGCAGGGCGGTGTGCTCTGACCCAGGTCTTGTACTCCTGCCGACTCATGTTCAGACAGAGGCTTTCAAACACTCACCTGTCGGGGCCACACAGCAAGAGGCACAATAAGCTTGCGTCATGTCCTTCGCCTCGGCTATTTCTACATGAATGCGCTTTCATTACCTTGCAAAAAGAAAAAAAAAAGAACGCAGATAAACAAGTCGGACCAAGAGGAGATTTTGCTGTATTCTTTCTTCCATATCAGCGTGACGTGATGTGTTTCGGAAAGCTTTATTTCAAGCAGCTCCGTACGCTGGCTTTACACTGGCTAAACGACTGTAATGGGCAGGGACCAGTGATACTGTTCAGTCAGAAATACTAAACCATATAACATTTAATTCTCTTTTATAAATTTTTTTGTGGAAAAAATTATTAAAATCATGATGATTTTCAAGCATTTTTGGCAACAGTGACGAGGATATTTATTTTCAAATGGAGGATAAATATGTATGTGTGGTTTAGTCCCACTGAATTTAAAAAATATGTGTATTATTTCTGTGGCCGCCCCCCGCC